>VXBA01001574.1:108110-297343 GCA_013399895.1 Serilophus lunatus
CGGCGGGGGCTCCTCTCGTCGCCTCCCCGGCGCTCTCAGGAGGCGGCGGCGGGCGGGGCAAGGGAGCCCGGGGGGGGCCTCGGCCGCGGGCCCCGGCTGCGGGGCGGCCCCGCCCCGAGGCAGGACGATGCCGGTGAAGAAGAAGAGGAAGTGCTCGGGGGCGGCGGCGGCGGCAGCGGCGGACGACACCGGCCTCAAGAAGTGTAAACTGGGCAGGTACCGACCCGCGGGCCCGGCCGTGCCGCCGGGCACGTCCCGGTGCGGGGCCTGGGCACGGCCCGCGGGGAGCGCCCCCCGTTCTTGGGCGGCTTTGCCTTCGGCTGTGCCCGCAGGGCCGGCTCTGGCATTNCTGTGCGGTTGGCTGTGCTCAGAGTGTGATTTAAACCGTTTAGGTTTGGTTTTTTCGTTGGGTTTGTTTTGGGGGGTTTTTTTTGTATGTGTGTTTTTGGAGTTTGTTCTGCAGTGAATTGGAACGAGAGGTCAGCGCACTCGGAAACAGGAGCAGGAAAGATTTCCCTACTAAATACAGAAATCTGAAGCATCTTGTTCATGAGCTGCTTTCAGAAAACAGCTCCATGCCGGGCTACCCAGAAGCTGCTGTTAGAACGATAAACCAGTGGTGTGGTGCAGCAGGAGGTTGTATTGCAGCTTCTCTGGAGTAACTGTGTGCCTCCTTCATCTATTAGGCCTTGTTGAGGGTGTCAGTAAACCAGCAGCTCTGAGGAACCTCCTGAGGCCAAAAGGATACAAAACACTTGTGAAACCCTCGCCATGAGGGAGGCCATACACCACAGTTTGTTGCAGGGGCCGCTCTCACAGGTTGACTGAGCTCGAGCTTAGGAGTACCCAAGCTTTCATTTTCTTGTAATTGTTCATTCTTGGTAACTGTTGCAGAGCTCTCACTTTCTGTGGTCACTAGTGGCCTTTTAGTTTCAGTCAGTGTATTCCTAGCTGTTTAATAACTGCATTTTATTCCATGCAACACTCCTCCCAAATGACTGTACCTGAAGAGGGTATTTGGAGGGAGTGCGTTTGTTTTTTTGTACTTTATTTTGTTCAATTAAACAAGCTAAATTATTCTGGTCTGTGATACCAATTTTAAGTTTCCTCGCTTATCTCTTGCATATGTTCTGTTTCAGTTCATCTTTCCTAGACTCTGTTAACCAAAATTTTATGATCTCAATTTGTTTTATACTTAAGGAAAAATATCTTCTGATAGTTCCTTAAAAAAAAACATTCTAGAGGATGCTAGTCATTGGGCAAAAACTATGATGTAAATGAGAATTTGTGCTAGCTGGTCACAAAATGTTAGATACACAAGCGTTTTTGGTCTTATACAGCAATTTATTGGTAATATTCTTCAGTAAAACCAGTGATTACAATTAGTTCTATGTTCATCTGGATTAAACCAATAAGCAATAACATACTGTCGCTTTCTGGTGACTTGAGTTCCTAAGGGCAGTTGAATGGATGTTTATAGGACACCTTTAATTCCAGCTTTCAGCACAGAAGGCTTCATCTTGGAGAGCATGGCTTTCTCTTCCAGTGAAGCTTGAAGCAATAAATAGGGGTTAAAGTCGTTTATCCTTCTCGGAATTGAACTGTTTTCCAGCTTGACGTTTTACTTTCAAAATTGCCATGTGGGAGCAGCATAATTTTAAATCCTCTCATACGATTAACTCTCACATTGTTAGAAATAATCTTAGCTCATTCTAGAAGTCTGTAATTTGTATTTGAAAAGAGAGTGCCTTGGAAAGGTGCTGCAAGTCCTTACTGAGCAGAGGTGCTTTTGTGTGGTCGGTGTTTGTATGGGAGAAATCAGTTCCTCTCTTCATTCGCATAATGAATGATGAATTAGGGAAATTCGCTTCCCAGGCAAACTGGGTTGTGTGTTACATAATGGAGACACTGGAGAGGGGAAGCTGCTGAGCAGCTTCAGGCTTAGCACAGATTGCATTCTGCTGTTCTGCTATACCTACCAAACGTCTAGAGACTTTACAAGTGCTTAGTTATGTGTTTAATGAAAACAAATTGACCAAGTTTTCTTCCCAAATTTGGATGCTTAACTATAAATAGCCCGACTTTTAAATATATCAAACTCTGCAGCTCCTGTTGACCTTAATGGGATCTGTGCATATTCAGCACTCTTGAAGATCATGCTGCTTATTAGAGACTTACCTTTAAATGCCAGTATGTACAAATATAAGTAGATAATAAGGCATTTTAATTACTGAGCAGTGAGATTTCGGCCATCTGTATGCAGGGCTTTTTTTTGCTTAAAATCTTCAAGATAACAGTACTTTTGCATTTCAGATAAAGTAATAGTTGCAATAAATTGGGTTGTGAGATGGTTGTATTTCAAGGTAGTTTTGTATTCCAACAAGTTTTAAAACAGAATGAGAGTTGCCCTCTATGGAATTGAGCTTCACTGTTGAGGTATATTGACTTCGTGAAACAGTTTAAATAGTTTGAACTCATAATAAACATTTGGGAATTTAATTTTACCTTTTTCCAATGTCTCGTTAAAATAACACTGTTCATCTTTGTGTTTCTATATGTTACTGCAGGTCACAAGCATCTGGTAAAGTAATAAGTGGAGAAGAACATTTTTCAAGCAAAAAGTGCCTGGCTTGGTTTTATGAATATGCAGGTAATATGCCATGGATTCCTATTTAAAATAAGGTTTTGCTTTAAACAAAGCAGTGCATCAAATACTATTTGCATTTTGCTTATTTTTATGCTGATGTAGGCCTAAAAAATATGTCAATATTTGCTTCCTTATAACAGGCACTTGAATTATTATAACTTTTCTTATTAACTTCTCAGTATTTGTTCTTTTGAGTTATTTTTCTTTACTCTATGCCTTTTACCTTTAAAATGAAATAACTGATATTGGGCAGAACAGTGTTGAACCAGGATATACTGAGTGATTCTGCTCTTTCCTTTGAAATTGTCAAGTAAAAGTCAGGATGCTGAGACAGAATTTAGACAAAAGCTTATTTATCTATCTAGAACTTTTTTCTGATCATATTGGAAGGCTAATGATATAGGTCATGGTTTAAGTCTTTTAAGATTTTACAAAACAAAATAATAGATGCTTATACTGTTTTTCCTGTCTGAGAATCTGTCCTAACATTTTTGGTATTCTAATTAACAAATGTTTCATTCCAAAAGTATTGGAACTAGTCTCTTTCAAACAACTCAGAATTGCCATAGAAGTGATAGATGCTTTCAGTGACTATACAGCGTATTTTGCAGAATTGATTACACTATTACTGTTGTTTATTTACCAAATACATGGTTACAAAATCAGGACTTCTAAATTGTTACTGTTTTCTTGTCACTACTTGAAGTCCATTGTAATTGGCTGGAAATTAAAACTCATTAATGGCCAGTTCTCACTATGAAAGGAGCTGCTGATGTATCTGCCAGCAATTTGTTTGAGTATATGTATCAGGTCTGATATTTTTCTTGAACTCTTTCCACAGCAATGAACTACTCTTGTTTCTAGTAATCTGCTTTCTAATTTAGGTTTGAGGCATGCACTTCTGGAGTAAAGAGCCTTTCCTGAGGAAAATAATAATTCTTAGTTAATTTTTTTCTGATAAATGTGCACGTGTGTACTCTCAACTTCATGTCTGTGTATTTTGTCTTTGTTGTTGAGTCAAGAACTGGGTATGGGAGGTTATACTTGGTTAGTTAACCAGTAATCAAAATATGCCACATTCCAGATAGAATTTCAGTAAAATTACACACCATAGGAGATTAAATGCTTCTACTGAAACAGCACATGCACGTGCACACACACACACACACATATGAGTTGTGCGTGTGATTTCTGGACCAAAAACACTGCTTCATGTTTATACTTGCCATTACCATCAGACCCTTGTACGTGTTTCTCTTCATAACTTGCACTTCTTTTTAACACATTCTACGTAGCAGGGTTTTGCTTTGCTTACCTAGGCAAAATGTTGTTTGCAGTATTTTTCAAGGGGTAGAGTTCGTGATCTTCAATGTCAAGTGCATTTTATTTTTCTATAAAAGTAGCCATTCTCAATAGTTTTTATTGACAATGTTCATATCTTAGAGTAGTTATTGAAAGTACATTATCCAAATCCTTACAAAGTGTTCCACTTACAGTAACAGCAGCAGATACAGATGAAGTAGAGACAGGTATCATTAAGGGCTCTGTCTACATATAAGTAGCAAAACTTGCCAACAAATTGTAAAATGGCCTGTTGTTTTGGAAGATAAAACCTCTGCCTTTTACATGGGTTTATCATAACTAAAACACTGTAATGATGCAAGACATGTCAAAATACTGTGTTGATGGGCCTTATAATATTTGTCTGCCCAGTAAGACTCATTTTTGGAATAGGCCTAGTGGAAATAACTGAAATCAGAGGGAAGTTTAGAGAACAAAGCGCTGTAGAGTGTGTCTCTATGCACTCTTTAAGTGTGCTGTTTTGCTGCATTTTAGAGGCTTTTTTTGTGTTGAAATGGAAAAGTGACAGCATAACTCTGTTGTGATCTGAATCAAGTTATTTCATTGCAACTTAAATCTTTTTCTGCCTTGTACGTGGCTAACACACTTAACATGTCTCAGCTTTACTGCTAGCACTTTCCTTGTATTACTCATCATCATTAAACCAAAACACCCACTTCTGTGTTAGTGCAAACCCCTAATGTTAGCACCATTGAAAGAGTAATGTCTGTAACAGTACCTCAGACAATTTTTTGATTCTTCATAAAATAATTCTTAAAAAACATTATTCATAGAGTAGCTTCAGCACAGAGTAGCAGTACCCAGGCTGTTGTTAAGACAATTGGCCACCACAGTGATTGGAATTGAGCTACATAAATAGGAAGCTCAATGGACTTTTTTGAAAATTCAGGTACAAAACTAAAATGTTTGGTCTACTGTTGTGTGGAGGCAGTTTGCGACACAACCATTGGGGTGTCGTGTGGCATACGTGTCTCCACGTTACGGTTGATAGAATAGTTCTAACATAAAAGCTACTTAATAGTGTCATTTGGTGCTTTTAAAAATAGCTTGTCTGCAGTATAGCCTAATTATTGCTGTGCATAACCCTTGTGAGCAGGGAATGTTACTTAGATTTCAGTCTGGTGTGGTTTTGGCTTTGAAGGTCCTGATGAAGTTGTGGGTCCCGAAGGAATAGAAAAGTTCTGTGAAGACATCGGTGTTGAGCCTGAAAATGTAAGTTTCTTGTACAGTACTAGAAAATTTTTAAAAGAGGATATGGGACAAGGTTAATTTCTGTGCAAAACTCTGCTCCACTAAGTGAAGAGTTGTTAATCTTCCCGCTTTTCGGAGCTGTTCTATGATATCTCAGCTGAATACATCAAGTATAATTGGCTGATGTGTGAGGGTTTTTATTATAGTAATACTTCATGTTCAGAAATTGAAATTAAGGGGAAAATTGCTTGTTGCTGAATTATTTAATGGTAACAAATATAAAGTGCAAGCAAGTGCAACAGTTGCTTGAATGCTTCTCGGACATCAATAAATCAACCTTTTCTCACATACTGATTCCTTTTTCTCTCCTTTGTTTTTTTTACTTCTCCTAGATTATTATGTTAGTTTTAGCCTGGAAACTAGAGGCCGAAAGCATGGGATTTTTTACCAAGGAAGAATGGTTAAAAGGAATGACCTCATTACAGTAAGAGTGTTTTTACATATAAAATAGAATGTTCTAATTTTAGGATTGTACTAGTAGCTTAATTATTCTTGATCTCAGTTTCTTGTATGTTGGCGATAAGACACAGAAATACTTGTTTTTAGATCAGGTCGACAGCTGCAAAGTGGATCTGAGGAGTTCACTCAAATGATTAAATTGTTGTCTAAACCTAATAAGTCAGGTTTTGGTGGCTTCTTTTTCTTACAAAAATGTGTTAAAATATTCTAGTTAACAGACATGAATAAGTAGATCTGGAGATGCACAGAACTGCAGCTCAGCCCTGATATTCTGGAACGATTTTACTGATTTCTACTGATTTCTGGAGCTTTATAGATGAGGGCTGTATTGATAATAATTTTTGCTATTAGTATTATTTATTAGATGCATGTCAGAAGCTATACTTAATGCTTTGGTTAAATAACATCATTTTAATTTATAAAATAACTCGTTACTCTTTCTGTTTGTCTTAATTTTTGATGAATTAATGTTCTGCCTAAAGAGATTAGTTAAATGGAAGAAACAGTTTTTTGTGAGGCTTAGTTCAGTTGTTACTTTTTGTTTATTCTTTATGGAACTGCTTATAATACCTGAATTTTTTAAGGGTTTCTTATTATGACACTGTATTCATCATTAAAAATGTGCAGCTACAGCACTGAAAGAAAGAGTGATTTGACCTTTGCCTTATCAGTTGTGAATTAGTTTGGGGTAATTGTATCAGGCAGATACACCACAGTTTAGAGTAACCGGAGGGTAAGTGACTCTGGCTGGACTCTTATTTAGCTTTTACTTGGTTTGAAACCAGGCTTCTGATAAATGCCTTGACTGTTCTGTGACTATCAGCAGAAATTAGGAGCTACAATTGCAAATTGCCTGGGAAGAGTAAATTGCCTAAAATTTAAGATTGCAGAGATTAAATTCTGGGTGCATAGTTTTTTGGATGGGGTGAGTGGGCATTGGTTGTTTCTCTGAAGAACTTAATTTTTACTCTCAAATAGAAGCCTAAACAAGTTAAGTTGTATGTATTGCCTCCCCTGGTGTGTTCTAATAAGCAGGCTGTAGGCTAAGCAGCTGCATGAAGCAACTCACATAAAACAACTAAAGATTCCTTTGCTTAAAAAGATTTGCTGGTTTTGGCTGGGAGTGAGCAAGTCGCTCTGTGGTGTTTAGTTGCTGGCTGGGGTTAAACTGTGACAAAGGAAAATATAAGTCTGTAGACTTGAGTTGTTCTTGCTTGCTGGGAAGGAAGGATCATGAGATTCCATCTAGAATGGGAGAATCTAGTTTCTCTTGAAAGGCTTGGCAGAAGTTTTGAAGGAAAAGGATTTTATGCTCAAAGTATTACTACATTCTTGCACAGCATTTTTTTAAATTTTTGCATGAAGAATGAGACTGAAAAACACTCTGGGCTTTTAATGCATTCTAGTTCATTATATTTCAGAATCCTTATTTCAAAATATGTGAAATGTCGCGTAAGGTGATTGCATGAACAGGGTTGGGTGGAATTCAGCTGTGTAGTAAGACACCTAAGTGTGTGGTTTGTGTGCAAGAGCTGGAATCTTAAACTCTTAACTACAGTCTTTGGAGATCTAGTCAGTGTAATGGAGCTTAGAGAAGTACCCAGTTTGTCCAAGGATCTAGTGGCAGGTCACCTGAATTGCTCTTACAGGCTGCTTGGCTAGTCCTCTGTGAATGGCAACACCTAAAGCTTAAGACACGTAAATCTAATAGACAGTTAAATAGCAGCATTTGGGTGCCTACATCTTGAAATGACATCCTTTTCATGTGTAGTTTCGTAATACACTGGTGAAATTTGTTCTTCAGATGTGAGAAAAATAAACATGCGGCAAGATAGACACTGTCAAAATTAGGGTGGATCAAGCACTAAATAGGAGAGATTTAAGCAGTTTAAGCTGGGAGGTTTCTAGTATTGTATAGGTGGGGTGAATTCTGTGCTATAGATATATCTATGTGTGTGTGTGTGTGTGTGTGCATATACATACCTATACACATGTATGTGCAAGCTGGGTGCCCATAGTCAGCACAGGGAAACAAGTACCTTTACTGGGCAATATATTTCAGCTACTTTAAGCACCTCCTTAGGATGAAATATATATACTAGCGTTGAATGCTTTTGGTTTAACGTTGGTATCCATCCTACTGATTTTTCTTTTTAGTAAAAGACAAACATATGTGAATAGCTATGAAATATAAAACACTGGAATGTCTGAGTAGGAGTTCTTGAATCCTCACTCTGTCTATTTTTGCTACACCTCAAATGATCTCTCTACCTCAATAGAAATTAAAATAGATTTGCTTGTGGTGCTGATTTAAGTTTTGTAGAGATGTGAAGAGAATGTAGTAAGCTAATGTCTGATTTTTGTTGATCTTGAGGTAACTATGTAATGCTATCTTCTGGTACAGTTTGAGAAACCACATCTTTTCCTAGTCTCTACAGGAGTTTAGTGTTAATTCACTTGTGCTAATTAGAAGTTTGTTCTGATTGTTAGAAAGATTATTCCAAATGACCTCACTTGTCTTGTTTATGGCACAGCTGCACAGGCAGCTGTATCTCTGTAAAAGAGGAATTTTGCAACTCCTTGCGTCCTTTTGGGAAGAAAGTCAGTGGCCAGGTGCAGAAATGGCTTCAACAGAAACGTGTGTCCCTGCTTCGCGCTCCAGAGGGTGGTGCCTGTCTGAGCATGATCTGTTTGACTGTTTGGTTTCAAATGCATTGATACAAGAAACAGCTTGAGGCTTAGGAATTGCACATTTTCATAATAACTTTTTGAAAAGAATCACATGTACCAAATAGAACAGTGGACAATATTTGACATTTTACTTTTTGCTTAAATTTGTGGTTATTTGAACAATTTTAACCAAGTATTTTGTAAGAAACTGGAACACTGAAATTTTTACCCATGGTATGGTAAGCAATCTCAGTAGATTATATTTAATAAAATGTGTCATAAACCCACTTCAAGCAGCTTATAGATGTCACTAGTACCCTAACAACATGAGCATTTAGGTAGATGTTAAACAGGTAGATTTGTCCTCAAATGTACAGGACCTTCTGTTGGAAGTAGGAAGGTTTAAACATAGAAGAAATACAAATATAAAATGAGATGCCTTTGTAGCATAGCATAATGCTGGTTTAAGGGTTAAACAGTGGAATACATAGACCAATTAGATGGCTGAAGACAAAAAAGGTAATTTTTAGTTAAATTTACCGAACCTTTTTTAACAAGAGTTTTTTCAACTTAAGGTATGGCTTATTGCAGAATATATTAGTTCTGTCATCTGAACATGTAGCCTAATTAGCTAATAGTTTTTATTTCTTTAGCACTGATCTTGGCTAGGACTCAGTGCTGCTTTAGGTAGATGCTGCTAGAGACAAGAAATAACAAAAGGCTGCATCAGCTGGAATTGCTACATTTCCCTTGTCAAAGTCTGAGAGGGACAGACTGACAGACAGCTATGTACACACAGACTGGCAGACTTGAGGAGCAGGAAGTATCAGCTGTAGGCAAAGTACAGCATCACAGCAACCTGCTGCAGTACTCCAGGAGAGCCCTTGCTGTGGGCCTATATGACGAGTCCATGTGGAGCTGTCAGAAATGCAAATGTATTCTCTGAGAGGCAGGCTGCCAAAGGGGGAACACATGACCAAATGATGACCATTATTTGTATACATCTGCATTTTGAAAGTATTGCTTCTGTCACGAAGGATATGAGGCAAGGTAGATGATTTAATTATTTTTTTAATCCATGACAGCTATTATATAAGAATTAAATGTGATGTACCAGCTGTTCTTTTGAGTGAATATTTCCTAGAGGTTTAGTAAGTGGTAAAGCTAACCCATTTTCTATTAGGAGACAAAATTCCTTGTGAGTAAAAAATACATGCAGATCTTTTCTGCCAAAGAGTTATTTTTACCAAAAGATTATCCTGTCAACTAGCAGACCTGTACGTTCTCATACAGCCTTTGATTTTTCAGCTGAATAACTACTAATTCAGATGAAGCTTTATCAGAGCTTGCATCAATCAGTCATAAAACATGAGCAGACTGGTATGTTTTGCAGAGTGCCTGCTCAATCCTGCCATTTGTAAACACACGCTTCAAAACTACATGTTTAGGGTTTGTTTTTTTCAAAGAGGTAGGCATAAAGTTATTATTTACAGCTGGATTTTCATGCACATGGGATACTCTTTTCTCCAAACTTTCATAGTGATTGAAAGATAAGATACTTCTGGGTATGAGGATAAGTTGTGGAGTATGACATAAAAAGACTACTATTTGAGAAGTAAAGGGGATGCTTTATGTTATGTTGCTGATATATTTAAGACAAAAAGCCTGCTTGCAGAATCCTGCATTCATTGTTTCAATAAGCTGCAAATGTTAAGCATGTTCAGTATACAAGTCACTTTTATAGTAATTGTTCTGTGTATCTGATGATTGCATTTTGGTAACTTTAATTTTTTGTTTTCTAGCTCTTTTTTCATTGCCTAAATGTTGGTTTTAACTTCTAATGTTACATGTTTGGTTGGGTTTTTTTGAGGTGTGACTGCACAGAAAAATTACAGAGTAAATTCGACTTCTTGCGGTCGCAGTTGAATGACATTTCATCCTTTAAGAATATCTACAGATACGCCTTTGATTTTGCAAGGGTAAGACTACTGGAATGTTAGAAAGGTTCTTCTTTTGTTTATTTATTTAATGAGCTTGTACTTGAGTGCTTTCTGTGCTCTCTTTATTCAAACTTAGGAAAAAGACCAGCGAAGTCTTGATATTGATACTGCAAAGTCCATGTTAGCTCTTCTGCTCGGAAGAACTTGGCCACTGTTTTCAGTATTTTATCAATACCTGGAGGTACAAGTTTCCTTGACTTTCTGAATGATGGTATAGTAGTTGGACTGTTCTGTGAAAAGATTCGTGTTTGTGTTGTGTTACTCAAGATTATGTATGTGTTGCTCCTCTTCCCTTGCTCAACTTACTTATGAAGCAGTGCTATTTTTGTCACATCACAGATCCTTTTCTTTCTCCCTGGGCCCTACAACCCTTCTCTTAGTAAAGACAACTAAAATTCTATCTTTAATTATACTGTAAAGATAAATATAAAATTAAATAGTCTCCACTAGTCTCATCAGCTGCATCTGTGCTAAATTTCAAGTTTGCTTTGTGCAGATACAATATGTAGGTGTCTTGGTCTCTGGTTGTCTCTGAAAGATTTTGGTCAGCTCAGCTGCAAGTGGCTGAATAGTGATGGTGTGTGTAGGCTGTGAAACATGCTGGGCTTGAGACTATTCCTTGGCTTCAAGTCAGTACCAATATTGCAAAGTAGATGTTCTTATGATCATGAAGTTTTGTACTCTGGAGAAAAAAAAGATATTTTTGAATAGCTCCTTCTGGAAGTATAGCTAAGCTAGATATGCCCAGCTCCAGGGAAAGACAAATTTTTGAAGCTTAGAGTAGTGATTTCCTGATTCCACGGTATTTTGATTTTGCTCTGTTTCAAGACATCATTTTATGTCATTTCATAACTAATAAACATGTAGTGTTTTTAAAAAATGGAAAACCAAGTAAATAGTAGGTATTGTTCCCCATTAAATTGGTTATTAGGAACTGATTGAAGATAAAATGAGATAAATGAGATGCAACAGTACCAAATGCCACTTGATGTTTTAATGTTCTGAAATAATTTTCCCTAGCAATCGAAGTATAGAGTGATGAACAAGGATCAGTGGTACAATGTACTAGAGTTCAGCAGAACTGTCCATGCAGATCTTAGCAACTATGACGAAGATGGTGCATGTAAGTATTTTTAATGTTTTGCTTATTCAACCATTACAATAGTATTTTAAACTTGCATAAAACAAATTTCTGTAACAGAAACAACTGTAAGGTATAAAACAGTTCTCCAACAATGCACAGAAAACCAGTCCTGGAAACCATCCATCTTCAAACAGAGGATATTAATTCTAGTAGTATGTCAGGGGTATGATGGCATACTTGAGCCAGCTTGTATTCAGTGGCAATCAGTAAAGGTACTTGTTACATGAAGCTGTAGACTTGCAAGCAGAATAGTAAACAGCAAACTCTCATTTTGTACTATATAATAAACTCTAGCATAACTATTATGTTGCCTGCCTGCTGGTACTTGGGTACACACTTGGTAGTCAGTCATGCTATGACTGAATTGCATTGATCCCATTTTGGTATGTGTTCTAATTGTCACAATTTTGAATACCCTAGGAAAAAGGAATTAGTTGTACTAATTTACAAGATAACTGATTAGAAAGCATAAAAATCTGGTTCAGTGCACCTGTCAGATACCAGGAACTCTTTTTTCCATAATTCTCTGTAGTGTTTTCTGTGTACTTTTTGCCACCCTTGGATTGGAATGATGGTAGTAGTATGTGAGTATTTGACCATACGATTGACATGGATGTTTTCTAGACCGGTAGTTTTAACCTTCATACTTTGAGAGAAAGTACTTGAAAGACATTGGCAAATATAACTCCAAGTTCTCTCTGTTTGCAGGGCCTGTGCTTCTGGATGAATTTGTTGAATGGCAAAAAGTTCGTCAAGCGTCATAGCAAGAATTCAAAAGGAAATGCAAAAGTTTTTTTTGGTGCCCGCCTGTACACAAAGTAATGAGAAAAAACAAGGATTGCATTTTTGTTCGTAAGAAAGACTTTACAATAATTTTTTTTCCTTTTTTAAGGAAATTTTCTTGTTACATGTGATATGGGCATTGAACCACACCTCTTCTGAGACTGAAAGTTGGAGTTCTTGTTTGAGTCTTATGTTTATAGCATTTATTTCAGACAATAAAGATTCAGATTTGTGACAAAGGCCTAAAAGTGAAGAATGTCCCTTGAATGTGAGTGTGGTGTCTATTTTTAAAACCAAATCTATAAGATTATCTTTCTCAGAAGTGCCCTTTGCTATGGATTTTTGAAGACCTTAAAGATGCTTAATAGGCACTGTTGCTTGCTCCTGGTGTGATTGTCTTGTGTGACAAAAGTTAGAAAGAATGACTGATATATGAAGCCCTGGGTGGGAGTGTGCTAATCTTTGTATTAAGTATTGGTCATGGGTTGTGCCACAGTTTTCAGCTCCTTGTGGAGATAAAGGCCTTAAGCTCCTATTGTTAATGTTTTTTATTTCTTTGTTCATTCCCCACCCAGTGGCATGGCATTTAGTGGCAGGCCTTTGTAAAGCAGAAGGGTTAAAGCACATGGCTGTACATGCAGAATGGCTGAAAACTAGTTGCCTGTACTTCAGATGCTGAACACAGATACTCCTTGGTACAGTAAGGCAGCTTCAGATTTTTCTACTATTTAGACTTTGGGTTGCTTGGTATAAAAGTGCAATTTATATTTTAAAAGCGAAAGCTGGGAGGAGTTGGTTTCGAGCTTGGCTTCTTATGTGTTTTAGACTGGAAGCACTCGCAACATGACTTTTTTCTCTCCCTGAATGGTTTTCATAATGTAAGTCAAGAAAAGGCTATTTAATCACCTATGTTTGACCATGTAACAGGCTGTATGTAACAGGCTATTAATTTCCACCCTGTTACTCTCTGTTTTGGGTCCAGTAACTACTGCAATTGCCCTTTTAGGCATTTGGTATTTGTGGCAAGCTGTAAATACAATAAAAGTTTGTCACTACCTTCCTGGTCAGGAGGGCTAATGGCACCCTTGAGAAGGACAGGGATTGTAATAAATAAATGTGAAAAACCAAAACAAAAAGAGAATGAAGCATTTTTAACTTCTGCTCTATAATGTATAATGTAGACTGTGATAATGCCATGAGACTCAGTCAGTGATCAAGGCCTCAATGTGCCAAATAATTCAACAGCTTGAAGTAAGAAGAGACAGTGTAAATTAGGCATGACTTGAAGATCTTTGCCTCAGGGAAATGACTTCTGTTTTGCACATCCCTTAGTCAGACTAACAAGCAAGAGTTTTCCTGTCCTTAAGGACAGCTTTATTCCCAAGATGATTTTTTTTTAAAATGAGAATGGAAAAAAAAAAGAGTGAGGAGGGATGATAAGAAGGGGTACAAATTAGTGGTGTGTGTGCCTGTGCTCTTGCTTTTACTACTGGAGACCACACTTGCAACTTACTCTCCAGATCTGCTTGCTGTGGGCTGCAGGAGGCAGTGCACAGGTGGGCCGTGGGCAGTTCTGCAAGTCATCTTGGACCTTAGAAGCTTGTTTTCATCCAAGTGGAAAAAAAAGCTTCTGGAAAAAAACAACTGTTGAGATACTCGGAAGATCTCTGCTTGTACAATGGCTAGTGTCTGTGTGCATGCAAATAGCTGCACTACAGCTGTTCTGCTTATTTTTCCACTCTTTTTACAGGAAGCATTTCATTTTAGACCTCACGTAAGCTACAGCGTTTTTCTTCAGTATGTTGTAAGTTGCCCATTTGCATTGCTGATAATTCTGGTTTCACTCATAACAGAGTGCCTTTCATTTGCAAATTGTCCTACCCCACAGAAACTTGTGCCAGAATGAGATTAACTTCGAGAGTCCCAAGACCTACTGGTACAGTAAGGTCCTAAGATGCACGGGTAAACATGCACCAATTAACTGATGTCAAGGGAAGTACTGCTGGATACTAAGTCACTTCAGGGACACTGATTCTGAAATTACTTTCTCAAATTCATTACAGTGACTCTCCTTGAGTATTGTGTTCAGCCCCCACTAGATGTTCTCTTTCCAAAAATTTTGAAATACTGTTTAGAAGAGAATACTTTATAGTGCGATTTAAAAAATCATTGCTTTTAGGTAACTGCAAATTGTTGTAAATTCAATTTAAACCAGTTGATCCTAGAGGATGGTATTAGAGTAGAAGAGTAAGAGTGGTGCATCTACCAATTCAAGGGGATCAAGTGCTTACTGTTAAGGTGTATTACACTATGTGATGTATCATTTGTATCTCTGTTAAGGTTTTATCAGTATTCCTATAATAAATCCATGTTTCAGGGATTTATAACTTGGTTGTGCATGATTGAAAGTCATCAGTTCCTGTAAAACTTTGACTGGGAATGAATGTATTTAGCTAAAATCAATATAGTTTTTCAAATTTGAATAAAATAGAATTTTAAGTTACGTTTTTGTGCACACAACTGCAATCAGATTTGTTTCAATATGAATTAATGGCTTGTACAGTTTCATTGTGAGCCAATCGCTTTTAATAGCTGTCTTTTTATTACATCAGCTTACAGCTTACTGTGGATAAGTGCCAATAGCTGTTAATTTGTTTGTTTGGTTTTTTTAATTTTGTGCATGTCCGTAAGCCAAAACTGAGCTCTGCTGAACATTTTCTTTAGTCTTTGAACTTTAATTTTTGTTTTGTTCAGGTGCATTTCAGTCTATTGAGTTAAAATAAAACAAGTTACACCTTATTTTTCAGTATTCTAAGATGAAAGTACGCAGGTGAAATATGCTGCCACAGTATGGCAAATTATTAAATCAAAGGTGAAATGTCTTCCAAAACTAAATCATAGAGGTGTCTGTCTTAATGTTATAAACTTCACACTAATCTCAGTTTCATTTCTTGCTATTAATTCTTCCTAACATAATTGATTCTTAGTATTCTCAGACAACTAACAGTTTTTAACAGTTTAAAATTTGAAAACACCCACCAGTTCATGGAAAAGTCCATACTGGTAGATCAGAATGTAATATTTCTCCTGTGTAAAAATGTGATCTTGAATTAAAGTTATGTATGTTTACTTATATCATTAATTGTATATGTAGTTTTGATCCAATTTATCTTTACTGTTTAAACATCTAAATCTTTACTGTAGTTTCACATTTCTATATAGCAGACTTTGAATTTGGCATTTGAGATGACCATGAACACCAGCCTGGTACTTGTCTTGGGTGGCCCAAACGTGGTCTCTATGGCCATTGTCCCAGGGGGGTTTTTCGTTATTTCTCAGCAGCTTTTGAGTTGATATATTGGTACTGATTGCACAAAAATTGCAAAAGGGACCATAAGTTTGTTTCTGATATTTTTTTCATTTTTTGAGCTAGTGAACAGTTCTTTTAATGTTGTACAAAGTTGTACAGGTTTAGCTTTGTTAAGTATGATGAATAAAATGGTATATAATGGGGCAGAAAACTTACTGGTTTTGTCATGCTGCCTCTTTTAGCTTTTCCTTTTGTGGAAATAGAACTTCATCTCAACTGGGAGCAACAACTAACACCATTCTTTATATCCCATGTTATTAAGTGCTGATAGAATGAACACTGTTCCAACAACCTGTTGGAATGCATGTGGATGAAGAAGGAATGAGCTTTTCTGTCTCCCCTAGTTGTCTCCTTTCATCCTCCCCCAGCGTATCTCTTTGGTAATCATCTGGCTTTTTAGGAAAGGACTTGGCATTTTCTAGTGCACTCTTCCCTGGGGTCTTTCAGAGCTCATTACAGAGGGAATCAAAGACAACGTCCTTTCATATATTTGAATGGATGACACACTGCAAATGCAGCTTGTACCACTCTTGACACTTCCCTAATTGTTGAGGTCTGATGCCATACCTGCCTCAGCAAAGTCTTCCCTCAGCCTCTCTCAGACCAAAGACAATACCTGGTTGTTATCTCCCTGGTTTTGCTTTATCTTCTTTTCACAATGAAGTTCCTGATGCCTTCCTGTCATAGTAGGAGTTAAGTGGTATATGCACAGCAGGCAAGTGATGACAAAAGTTCTGTTACTTTCCTTTACCCTTCCATCTCGGTGAGAAAGGATACTGTAGTGATAGGTAGGCGCATCATAGACTGAACATGTACTGCAAGATTGTGTTGACTGTGTTATTTTAATTTTTAACCACTGCCAGGCTTGTTAGCAAAATGAAATCAGTTTCTTGGATATCCAGATTCTAAACTTTAATCTTGTTCCTGTTTGTGTTGAGTTGATCAGAATACGACACTCTCTACATATTTGGATCTCCTTAGCTTTTTTTTTTCCTTTGAATAGTGGTCATAATAACAGTGACAGATAACGTAAGTACTGGATTTCTGTTTTCTAGGCCTTATAGTAGACAGATTTTTATCTTAACAGGCCAAGTACTATTGCTTAATCTAAGCTGATTCCACAAGACTGAGAACAGAGAGGATACCAATAATTCTGTATTTGGAAGAATATTGAAACAGTTGGTTTTGAGCTACAGCAAGTTATGGTCCATGAAAAATGTTGAACACAGACTCTATATTATAAATGTGTTGAAGTATTTTAGGATTTCAGCAGTGACACTGATTTTGAACAATAATTTCAAATTTGTTTTTTAAAAAATGGAATATGTTAAATTGAACCAAAATGGAATTTTTTTATTTTGAAATAATGGCTTTCCCTCTGTTAAAGCTATGAATTCAAAGTCAGTGCAAATAAGGTATTTTTTATCTGAATGTATAACAAAACCATTAATTAGGTTTAATAGAACTCTGTTACTTTATACAATGGGCCTTTATTCTGTTTGCCATCAGTGCAACCTACTGTTGTGACTAAAGAAGAAATAGTCATCTCCCTACTCTCTCCTATTTTTTACTTCAAGGAAAATGTGCCATATTTTGGAATACTGAAATGTAACAGGTTATTTTCAGTTTTAGCACAGAGGGAGGATTTGGATCTTTAAGCAGTGCAGCTTAGCAAGTTGACTTTTAGGTAAATATAACTAGAATCAGTGAATGCTTATCTGCTGATTAAAGAATGCAAGATGTTTGTTAAATGCACATGCACTGCAGTATGTGAGCACAGTTTACCTTTTTTAAAGACAATTTTTGTTTAAACTGAGATTAAGATCATTAGCAATTAAATCTACACCTGAACCTTCATGTACAGAACATGTAACATCTTAATGGGACAAAAGCCCATCACTCTTTAGGACTGTCTCCTTGCAAAATACATGCTAGAAAATAAATGATGACTAGGGAGTCTGCTCCATACGCCCAGAAGCTAATGTCAGAGACTTATCAGTAGGACTAAGATTTTAAAACACTGTTTTCAGATGAGACCTGGGAGGGGCTGTCTTTAGGCTGTCATGAACATGCATACAAAGGAATATACTTGGGGCATTATTATTCAGGTCTGCTTGTAAATACATTAGTGCAACATAAGCACAAAGCACAGCTAACTATGACTAACATGGGAAAATGTAGAGGCTGAGAGAGGTTCTGCAAAGTGAAGTTACTGTTGAGAAACAGTTGCTTTGCATAAATATTGGACTGTACCCACATAAAATACTTACTAAAAAGAAAGGAAGAAGTACTGCTTCACAATATTTACAACCATGAGATTTTAACACCTGTTTCCAGCTCTTTAAATAAATACATTATTATAGTGCCCTATAGAACTTCATGTAATGGATAGAGGTGTGTCTGCAGAGTGCTGTGGTAGTGAAAAAGCAACGTAGTTTTAACATGTCCCTGAATTGGACCTTGAAACTCTGTGTGTCTGTAAATAAAGCTTCTTACTTCATCTAGTAGTTGTTGCTGTCCCAAGAACACAATCAAAGCAAGAGTGGGAGCCAGTGTCTGGATACTCACGTTCTTTTTTTGGTGTACTTTGGATACCTAGATGCATTATTTAACCAAGAGGTTACTGTAGCTCTAAGGGGCCCCTAGCTTTCTACTGGCTCTCCAGGTCTCTGAGTATCTGCTCATGAGTGTCCCCAGAACGCCTGTGTTTGACATGTTTGAGTAAGTAGATGCCTAGATGGTGTCTAACCTCAATGGTAGTTCAGAGAGTTGGCATCCCAGAATATCCATAATTGTTTGAGCCACAGATGAACAAGTCACAGATACATTAGTCTTCCTTTTGTCCAGTAACCTAGTAAGCTTTCAAGGCATTCAGGAAAACTCAGATAAGTGTTATAAACTTTAATGTTAATTTTAGTAGGACTTGGTCTCTAGCAAAGGGAGTTTAGGGACACTCTAAATTGACTACAAATTCTCATAACATCACTGTTGACTCAAATTTGTAAGTCTAGTTCAACAGAAGAAATAAGTTTATAACTGAACATATTCAGCATAATCTGTCGTCTGAGTAAACAGTGAATCAGAGACATTGAGTCCATTTGTCAGACTATAGGAAGGTAGAGCAGATGGGTCACTGGCCAATTCCTGTGGAGGATGGCTTCACTAACTGTCCTGCAGCCAAACCAAAGCAACGGATATTGGATCACCTCTGTACAGAAGAACAGGCCTCTAAAACTACTTTGTCCAGCACCTGGAATTTCCTTGGAGATCTGATCCAGTCCATCTCAGTTTCATATTTTTCGTGAAACAAACACTCAAGACCTGCAGAAATTCAGAAACTACTAAAAGATGTAATTAACAGTTTAAAAGAACTGTCACAAGAAGAAGAATGAACTGAGAAGCTAGGCCACCATGGAGAAAGACGTGCTGCTTTTAACAACAGTAAAAAGAGTGTGATCAAACACGCTTCCATTCATTTTTGTATTGTCTCTTGCAATTCTATTTTAAGAGACATACAGACATAGAATAAAAGCAGGAGAAATTTCACATGAAGAATCACATGTACATAGCTGACTTCTATTCAAATTACCCTATTCTGGCTGAGTTGGGTTTCCTAACACTGATGCAGGACGAATGTTGCTTAAGTGTGAATTTTACTTGCTATCGGTATAGGACAAAGTGTAAAGTGCTTCCATGACTTCATCTCATGTTTATGAAAAGAGCTGATTTCAAAAAGAGTTCTAATGTTGCTTTGTTTCTCCATGTATAATTTGAAAAATCTAGAGAGCATTTCACTTGTAGAGCTTCCCAATAAATAAAAACTTGAAATAATGTTTCCTGTAATAGTAGTTCCTTTATCTTATGCAAATTTTTTCTTTCCAAAGTACCATTATCAGGATGCTCCTTGCTTTTCTCATCAGGAGGTGATTTTTTCACTATTAAAGGAACCACATTGCACATAGCACGGGTAGATCAGCATGTCTATGCAAACTGTTTGGGTCAGTGCAATCATTCCAGTTAAAGGGTAAAGGGAGACCATGGAAGTTTTAGTTCTTGAGGTCTCAGACATGTCCTGGGGGGAATTTTTTCCCCCCTCTATTTGTATATCATTTTGTTCCTTTCGAAGCCTGATTCATAACCTCATCTGAAGTGGACTTGATAGCAGGTCATAAAAATTATCAATTGTTTGCTAGATTTTAGATAAACAATGCAGTCTCTTTTAAAATTCATACCTAATATGAAGGTGCTTGCTGACAAATGTTTCGTGTTTTTCTCAGCCTTGATGTGTCGCTGATGTACCTGGTCAGTCTTTGTTTTAACTAAGTATTATGTAATGGTGTTGTTTATAGTGTGTCAGCCCTTTGACAGGCAAGCCCAAAAAACTCAGAAGTCTGTGGTTCCTTGGGAAATTTTGAAAGGAGGTTTCTACAGGAAGTGCTTTAAAAAGTCTGTCATTTAACAATGTGCTCTATTAATTTTCTTAATCTGTATGTATTATCTTATATACGTATTTTCCGTCAGAAAAATACACTTTTCTATTGTTCTGTAAATGGGGTTCTGATTTAGAAGTCAGAACAGAAGTGTAATATGGTGTGGCCCAAGCATTTTAAAAGTAGACTGGAACAACACTGGTCTCACCGTGTCTTAGAAAACCCTGTGGTTTTGGCATACTTAAGTGCTGCACAATTTCATTAAGTATTCTTTTGGTAACTGCCAATTTTTTTTCACTTCAGGAGTGGGTTACAAGAGTGTTATTTTAAGAAAGCCCAGTTACACATACGAATTTACTATCAGTACCAAGGCTGTGAATTGTTATTCGGCATTATCCCTTCCTGGATTATAAATTGAGGTGTTTTATTTGCTTTTTTAGGAATTGCTATAGTTGAAAGTCTAAACAAATAGAGAAATATTTTATATGCATTTGGTGGTTTTATTTCAAAGTACAAAGTTGATACACAGGACTGTCACCAAAATGTTGATCTTATCTATTCTGCTCTCATGTATTTTTCTCCAACAAGTGTCTGTACCTCCTTCCTGTCCAACTTTTGTCTGCTATTCCATCCCTCTCTTAATCGAAACTTAGAGTCTCACAGCTGAGACCCAGGTAAATTCATCTATCAATGATACATGCCCATTTTCTGTGTTTAAACCTTGCATGAGTCATAGAATCACAGAATATGCTGAGTTGTAAGGGACCCATCAGGACCATTGAGCCCAACTCCTGGCCTTGAGTAGGAGAATCACACCATGTGCCTGAGAGCATTGTCCAAACTGAAATTCTTCCAGCAATCCCAGTGACTCCAGATGGCAGTGTTAAGTTAGCTTGTACCTCTCCAGAGCTTTGTTTAACCATAAAAATAGCCATACCTTGCCTATGCCGCTGGGAAGCGCCGGACCTGTATGATCCTTTTCAAAACACTTTCTTATGGAAAACCATGAACTTCATGCCTTTCTTTTCTTCCCTCTCCCGCCCCCCATGATTTCTTCATTTATGCACGTAATTTGCTTGTGTGAGTGAGACAAAAACATTTTAAGGACGCAAGCAACCAAAATCAACCTGGTTTTAACCTCTGGTAACACTGCAGTAGATCTCTGCCTCATAATTCCAGCTCCGGAGGGAGCTGTTCTTCTAGTGAGTTCCGCAGGAGCAGGATCTGGTGCTAAATAGCCGTTTGCAGTGGAGCAGAGCTGTAGTGCTGTGGTGGTTTCCCACAGCTTGATGTTCCACTGTAAAGCCAGCACAGGGACAGGGACGGGCGGCAGGGAGTGCTGAGCGCCGCCAGGGGGCACCGTGCCCCCAGTGATGCCCATTCCCGGTTGCTTCCAGCACAAGGAATAACGCGAACGAAGCCAACTTTACACGTGACCCTCGGCAGAAGGCAGGTCCTGCTGCCGCGCTGAAAGGAGCTGATGGGTTGTCTCGTTTTGGAGCACGGAATTCAGCGCCTTATGAAAGCATCTGATGCTGATAAACCGCCTCAGATAAGCCAGCTCAGTGGTTTCTTTGAGGTACACAAGGTGAATCTCTGGATCATTTTTGATCTTTCAAATGTAAAGCCTTGACTGAAAGCCCGCTGTGAAAGTCTCCTGTGACCCTGAAAATTTAGCACAGCGGGACACAGGTGCAGGCATTTCTCAAAGCACTGTGATATCTAACTCCTTAGACACTTACAGATACTTACAGATACACCCCTAACGTGCAAAAAAAAAAAAAAAAAAACCCCAAAAAAACCAAAACCAACCAAACAAAAAAACACAGACCCCAAAACAAAAAACGGAAGTAAGAATTAGAATGGAAGTCAATATCTATTTCTAATAACCATGTGAGGAGGAGCAAAAATTATACTCCTTCATTTGGACAAAAAGAGTAGGATCTTATCCCACTGAAATGGGATTTGCTTCATAAAAGTACTGTGAAATGCTGAAATTGTTTTTAAAATGTTTCTTTTCCACTTTTTTTATAATATGGACTATCAATGTACACTAGGCTTTCATAAAAAAATTCATATACTTAATCACCCGAAGTATCAAATGTTAAGGCCCTAGGATTCATGAGGAACTCTACCCCGGCTGCTAAACTGAAATAAGAATTTAAAGTAATGTGGAAATTTGAATACTTCACATACTCACTGTATACTTCCATATAGTAGACTCACTGTGCTACTGCCTCTATAGGGACTGAAATGAACCATAAAACCAGTCTGACCTGCCAGTTAAACCACTATTGTATCGCTGTCCATACGGTCACGTTTTCTTCTTGACTTCCATCCTGCACTTTTTCATATGGCATGACTGTTGCAAGAATATAATCATAATACAGTCGACATTCATCTGAGTACTTTAAAATTCTACTACTTCTGCAAACTTCCTAGCAGAGTAGGGATGACATTTCAGGATTTTATTGTTTTAGAAAACATTCTATAATATACTGACTTGTGAACAGATTTAAGTGGTTAAACCATGCTGCAGTAGACAGAATTTCAAAGGAAATGGAATACAGTTCTTTTCCCTGCTGATTCAACCGCTGAGCTGTGCAGCTTGTGATGAATATGCAACTGATTCCTAATGGAAATGAGAAACAGATAGGAAAAGTGCAGTTTTGTGCTTTAGTGAAGTTTCCAAACAATAAGCAAACTACTGTCTTATGTACAGATACGGGCTGTCAGGGTTGTGTCAGAATGAGGTGGAGCTCAGCATAAAGGCACAGAGAAGCAAAGGTGGTGTCTCAGCACCAAGGAGCCATTAAGGGGTTTAGTGTACTGTTCTGGTGCCACTTGGGCTGTCCCACAGCCCAGTATCTTATGGAGATGCATGATACTAGCAGTCAGGACATGGAACCTGTGAAAAATACAATAAATGTTTACCTTAATCCCAGTTGTAACACTTAGAGGTCCACTGTCTTTGTGTGTGGACAATGAGCTCACACCTGGCTGCCACAGGCGGAGTTCAAACATGTTCCACAGTGTCACTACAGGTGCTGCGTGGAACCTCACTGGGCCTGTAGCCCCTGCACCAGGACAGGGAAGGGGTGCTGTAAACACTGCACCGGGCTGGTTTGCTCTGCCTGGGGATCTTAGACGCTGTGGAGACCTCCCAAATGGTTCTGGGTATTTATCTGTCAGGAAGTGAACACTTTGTACAGGTATAAAGTAATTCATATGTGCAAAGACCCAGAGATTCACTCTTCAGGGAATATTCTCAACTGATGCAATTGATTAGACATGGAACTAAAGCCCAAAGTTTTTTAGTCCTGATTTTGTCTTTCTTGAGCATAATTCACTTTCTCTAGCTGTGTTATATAAATGCTTTATATTCTGTATATAAAGGGTTTGGATAACATATATAGAGAGTATAATAGAAAAAACTAGATATGGTGCACTAAAGATTTTAGCATGGGCGTATCTTTATATACATATAGCCATTCTATACATACATAAATTGTTTGCAAACTCGAGGCTTAAGAAAAGACAGAATGCATTTACATGTTTAAGTGATTGAAATCCTTAGGATAGAGGATAAATATTCCAGAAATAAATTTGAAGTGCAAAATCCACTGTAATGAAGCATTCTAGATTATTTTTAAGAACCATGAATTGGAATTTAATTACTTTAAGGCATATTAGGAAAAATATTGCAAATATTAGAATTGTTTGACTAAGAAACAGTCTCCAAGCCAAGTCATAAAAACAACTTTGCAACATTCAAAAATCACATTAAGAAACCCTAATTAGCTGATAATAAAAGGCACCAGAAATTGAACAATATGTTTTTAAGTCTAATTTCCACAACTACAATTCTATCGTATATATATTCTATTGTCATATGTAGCTAGCTACTACCTACTTAGTAATTTGCATTCCTACCTCTATGGCATTTATTTTACTAAAAGCAAATATCCAAAAGAAACACATTCAAAAAGTATTATTTTTCATATGTTGGCATTATGTCAAGCACTACCAACTTTACCCGTAATAAGCTAATTCCAGGAACAGCTGAGAACAAAATTATATTCTTTTTTTCCATCTAGAAGTATTTATAGCCAACAAAGTGGATCCTATAAGTAGAACAACACATTAGATCCTTCTGGAATCCCATTGATGGTTTCCTAAAGTGGAACAGACTTAATTAATGGCACAGCCATGGGGAAGCTCTAAAGACATTGGTAAACACATATTTTAATATTGTTTACAATTATTCTTAGATCATAATTTAGTGAATGTTTGGTTTTTAATACAAAGCCTGAACTTGCTTCAAGGGCAAGTGATGAAAATGGATTCCAGGGAAAGAGCAGAACAACAGAAGTTTTCAGCCCAGATGAGCTAGAGTTAAGGTGCTAAGCAATTAAGTGTTTGGTATGACTCATTTTTAATAATGTTATAGATTGATTACTGGGGAGAAAAACATTCCCTCTTGTACATCTGCCCTTTATATAAATTACATTGAATCCTAGCTAGTGCATTTAAGATGAATTAAGGATTGACTATTGAACCCACATTATGTCCTGTAATCAGTATCATAAAATCATAATCATAAAATACCATGAGCATAAAAGGCAAAGCTACTGCACAAAACTGTGCCTTAGCAGTCCTTCCTCTCAGCAGAGTGGCTGTCAGCTTTATTATCTCACTTACAACTCCGAATCGGCTTCATATTGTGATGGGCAAATGATCTGAAATCCCAGGAAGACCAAATATTTGTTTTCTTAATACTGATGCATTTTTGACTCAAAAACATCGACAAGATCAGATTGTTAGTGTTACTGGTTTGATTTGTATAAATATTTGCATTTTCTGTACCACCTGGGCAAAGATATTTTTCCATAAATGAAGTGCTAATATTCTTTGCTGGTACATTACCTGTACTGTAGGATCTGTATAACTGAAGAAGAAAACTAAGCACCAGCAGCTTCCATAGCGTACTGAGAGACTGCGGAAATCATCGTTAAATAGAGCTGACTCGCCAGCACTACTCAGCATGCCAGAAAAGAGAAGCCAGAAGCTGTTTTTATAAATACAAAGGTCCTGGATCCAAAATGGCTTCCTTTCACTATGACTGGGAGTTTCTGAGGGTAATGATTTCATGTAGTCATTGGTTTATTCTGGCACAATAAGTAACCGCGTGTTCCTAAATGAAGTGAGAGCTTGTGATCTTAGAGATGACAAAGATGTAAGAAATCAAATAAATCTAAGTTCATCTGTACAATATTTCGTAAGACCTCCTTCAAAATGCCTTTGGAAATATTCATAAATTGCAAAATAAGGGAATTTTCTGCAATTGACAGAAGGAGAGGAAGCAGCAGCTATTGAAAAGTTCTAGGAAGAGGACACACAATAGGTTTCTCCTTTGCCTATGACTCCAACTTTGCCTTCAGATCTGTGGTGGAAGCAGGATCCAGCAGCTTGCTGTCACCCTTCCATTATTGTGACTAACTTGGGTTACTTATTATAGACCTACTTGCAGTTCAACAGCTCTATAATCTGAATCTAGGTTGTTCTGTCGCATCTGAATGCACATATTTTATGAACCTAAGTATTTGAAGCATGGAGTCACTGGTGAAATAGAACTTGTTTGATGATTGCTTTGTTCATTAGTTAGGTGATGCCACTTATTGGTATTGGTGGTGGAGGGTCTAGAGATAAGTCATGTGAGGAGTGGCTTAAGGAAGATGGGGTTGTTTGGCCTAGAGAAGAGGAAGCTCAGGGGAGAACTTATTTCTCTCTACAACTCCCTGAAAGGAGGTTGTAGTCAGGTGGGGGTTCTCCTCTTATCCAAAGCAGCTAGTGACAGGACGAGAGCAGCTGTGCCAGGAGAGGTTCAGGTTGGACATGAAGAATTTTTTCACTGAAAGAATTTTCAAGCACTGGAACGATCTGTCCAGAAAAGTGTGCAGTCACCATCCCTGGAACTGTTCAAGAAATGACTGGACATGGCATATAGTGCTATGATCTGCTTGACAAAGTGTTGTTCAGTCAAAGGTTGAACTCGAAGTTATTGCAGGTCTTTTCCAACCTTAATAATTCTATGATTGGCCAGAGGTCATATAGTGCCTAACTCAAGTTAAAATTCATGTTGTTTCAAGTTCTATCACAGAAAAACAAAGAATTTTTTAGGAGCAGCTGCAACAACATTGATGCTGCTATAATCTACTCATCTCTGCTTGGTTATGTAGAAGCTTAAACACAAATCTGCTTATTGGTTTGCCAAATCCTGCTGTATCTCAAGTATTTACTCTGTGTTGCCTCTGCATCATTAACAGCAAAGAAAAACATCTAAAAAGAATAAAAACAAAAAAACCTCTCTTCCAGAAAAAAAATCTACAAACAAAAAAAATCCCTCAAAACAAAATGAACAAACAAACAAACAAATGACATGGGAAAAAAAAAAAAAAAAAAGATTGTTTTGTTTCTTGATACAGAAAGAGACCCAGGATGTGTATAAGGACATGTGGTAAGATGTTCTGTCACCTTCCCAATTCCTGCATCCAGGTTTTTGTGAAAATGTTGAATAAAAATACATGGAATTCCTATTCTTTGTGCTCTCACCTGATGATGTTCATAGATTGAGGACCCAATTCCCCACCTGTCTCCTTCACTTGCTAAGGAATGGAGCCAAGTTTCCTTTGTCTTTCTTTTATTTCTAACTTAACTGTATGATGCACAGTCGATGTTTTATGTGATTGCCAACAATATTTAATGTCCTAATCTTTAAATCTTTCTAATTTTATGCCCACATGCTACTGCTGCTACTTCTGTTTGCTGCTGCTACTTTATTGTTTCCACTTTAATTCAATTCCTTCTTATTCTCATGTATCTACAAGTATAATTGTATCTCCTTTGACCTTTCTCTTGCTTCAGAAGTTTGCCTTTACACAATTTATGTACTTAACTTGCTTTCTCTTAGAGGTGTCTTGGTCCTTCACTCTTAGATTATTTTCTTAGATTTAGACTATTTTCTCCAAAGATTGCTTCTACCACTTCCCTAATTTTGTTGTGGTCTCCTTTCCTGAAACAAATTATTCTTACTCCTGCTGCTCTCATCCCTTCTTTCTTTCCAAAACTGAATTTATAATCTATAGAGCAGAGAGAAGAAAGCTGTGGCAAACAATATAAAATGCTAGGTAATGATCTAGATGAACAAAAAGATCTAAGAGTAATTTTTTACCTTTATTTTAATCCAAAGTCTTTGTTTCCTATTGTTTTCACTTGTGCCTAAATGGATGAAACATTATATCACTGTTTTAATCATGTTTTATTTTCACTTTCAAAGATCTCTTAAACATTTAAAGGTATACAGAAGAACATTGTAAAATTTAGTAGAAAAGAAACAATTAGAGTTCTATATAAAGTATACACCTGTGATGTAGATAACTATTTACTCAAGTCTGTGTATGAAAAAAAACAGAAGGATACTTTCTACCTCATTTGAAAAGCAACTAGCGATTTATGTTAAATAACTGAATGTCTTTAATATGTTAAGAATAGTAATTCTTCTATAGGATGCTAAATAGCAGAATAAAAGTATGGGATGAAATCCATGTGCTATTGGAATTTATTGGAACTTAGAAGTCTTAGGAGAACTTACTGGAATTTAGCAGGCAAATAAATTATCTGATACACACCAAAAGAAAGGAAGGAAATACTTTGGGTGAGAAATCCAGAATCTGTTCTCATTAAGGTTTTCACAGGATTTTTAAGGATCAGAGATGATTTCAGTTATGAAGAGTACAACTAAACAAAGAAAAAAAGATGAAAGAAAGTGCAAGTGTTACAACTTGTCATGAAAAGCTGAAGGGCTAAACTGTGCCTTGAGGATTAAGGAATATAAAGTTGCTGGATCTTTTGGCTTTGATACAATGGACAAAGAAACAAATTGAAATCAGTCCCTCCAGAATGGTCAGAATTATTCCTAGCATAGGGCTTAGCTCCGAAGTGGAGAATACTGTGTTCCTGCTCCTAACGCTGCAGGACGTCTGCTGGCACACCTCAATCTCTGCTGCTGGGCATCATGGCAGGATTGAGCCCACAGTGTATTTGCTTGTATTTGTAGAAACCTGCTTTCTCCCCAGCAGTATTGTGGAATTTAAACTGGACACTAAATGACAGAAATCTGAGGAAATATTTAGAACCACTGTCTGTTTCCTCCTGCCTTTTAATGCTTTATGTGTTGGCACATTTTTCCTCTTTCCCACAAAGGTGATTTCTTTGTTATTAGTTCAGATTACTGTCAGCAGCTATTGTCAGTTCTGCTGTTTATAGTCACTGTGATTCTCAAACTGGGCAAAGTTTATTTGAATGTGGAAGGTGTATTTTTCACTTAAACAAAAGAAGGCCAAGAAATGCTCTGTTCTGTAGCACCCTGTGGTCCTTACTGGCAGCGGCAAAACCACTGTTAGTGTCATGTTCCTTGTGGTGGACCCTTCCCACGCTAACTCAAACCTCCCCACTAAGGTAACTCAGTGCCTCAAACATCTTTTCTACCCTGACAAGAGGGAGACTTGCTGTCTGTGCCCTCTGAATTTGTGATGTAAACAGCATTTTATGTGGTTACCATTCTTGGCAAAAGTGGTGCTTCTAGGGAAAAAAAACTACTTTGCTTGGAAAACAGGAAAAAGCAGTGAGGGCCACTCAGAAATCTGTATTGCAGTACCCACACTGAATGGACCTGAAACCAATGCTGTTACATAAAATCTGCTCACGAGTTACACAATGCTTAAGAATAAGATTTACAAGACCTTATGTCAGGTCTCTGCTGCACCCTACTCTGCAGCTCAGCTTGCTACCCTATACAGTTTAAGAATTCATATTACAGCAAGATAGTAAGACAAGATCAGTTATTGATGAGACAGGGAAGAACATGTGAAGGGGTTTTTGCAGTTTTTTTCTTGGAAGAGGTATCACACACCCTTAGGGCTGCCAAGTGATATGCACCAGGGTCCACAGCTCCAGAGAGAGAGCAGATCACAAAAGATTTTAGTTTACCTGATATCAGGCCAAAGTATGCTGGCATTGCATTTTCTTCCATCCCACACACTCGTCAGCCTTCTCAAAAGAGCCATCATGACTGTTTTCTCTGCCTCTCCCAGTGTTTTCTGATGTACCTGCAAAGGTATGTCTAGAAAATTTGATTCCATTCCATAACTCTGTTATATGTCTGCTGTGCAGCTTTAAATACTATACTGTTCCAAAAGGATACAGAAAAGTCAGAAGAGCCATAGTCCTCCATTAACACAGCCTAAAACAGTGTGTCTGGTGCTCTGCCCTGAGCAGCACACAGCAGAGATGTGCACACACAGCAGTGTGTGCTTCACCAGTCCTATAACTCACAGCCCAGTATCTGCACTTCACCACCACGTGATTGTTTTTAAGTCTTTGTTATGGGTTAATCCAGATCATGTAGGGCTTAACTGTACCTGTGATTTTGGTAGTGTAAGGGCCCTCTGACTGATTTATTCAAGTTAATTTTCTGGTATAATTCATAACCAGAAATCCAGTTGGAAGTCCAGATGCTGTTATTGAGAAATAAATCATCCTTGGAAACCATAAGCAGGAGTATCAGCAAAAACATGATATTCTTGGAAGAGATTGGAGATACACCTTCAGAAGAGATTGGAGAAAGCAGTAGACATATTGTACAGTAGACAATAATTAAGAAAAACAACATCCAAGAGATAAAATGAAAGAGAACACACAAAGTCTCCATGGGAAATTTATTTTCCTTGTTTAGTAAATTTTCCATGATTCTTTACAAGAAAACTTGATGTTCGGGTTTTGTTTTTATTTTGCATGTCTTTCCGTGCACTTGGACAGTAGTGTCCATGTTTTGTTACCCCACATGACCACACCTGCAGACAGTATAGCTGATAACACTCCATTTCAAGATTTACTTGTAACTAGTGCAGTGCTCCTATGAAAAAATCATTAGCTGTCATTACAGAAACCTGTATTTGCTGATTTCCTTACAAGACAACAAAATGAGAATAAGCTTCCTTGCCGCTCCCCTTGCTGAGCTTCCCCTTGAGAGCACCCTGCCCCATGGTTGTGATGGAAGTGTCTCTCAGAACACAGGGTTTTGCTGCATCTTCTGGCACTGTTCCCCTGTATTCAAGTTTCTCTGTCTCAGGCTGTCCAAGAACTGAGCTGTCTCTCACTGCTCTGAGAATGACAAGAATAACACCAAGGCCCCCCCATAAAGAAAGCCTTCCAGACCCTGCTGCAGGAAGACAGGAAATTTAAAAGGCTTTTGCATTTGGGGTGAAAGTGCTGTGAAGAGAAGAGTGTGAATATAAGTAATTTATTGCATTTAGATGATTGATAGTAATATATCCCTTTCACTGTTACTGTTACTGTGAGAAAACTGACTTTTGTACTTACATAGTGTTTGAGATGAAGTCTGGCCTGGCTAGCAAGGAAAAGGGCTGGGGAGGCACAGGGCTGGAGAAAAGTCACCACAGGATGGTACCCGCAGGCTAGCCAGCAGTAGAGAGAAAAGAAAGGGGGAAAATCAAGAGAAAAACATTTAAGATGATTCTTGGAAATTACTCTAGAGCTCAGGTAGGGAGATATGTTTATATGCTGTGGTGTTGCAAGAAGTAGGTCACAGGCAAGATTTCCACACAGGCTGTCTGGAAGCCATTCGAGCCATTCCCATAGCTGTGGTTTGGCTCAGGCTGCAGACTCCCTGTGATATGCCTGGCGAAAGCAGCACCTTCTGGAAGCTTCTGCCAGCCCATGCTGGGCTCAAAGGGATCTGAAGCGCTCCAGCCCTCTTCTCCTGGGGCTGTTTGCTACAACTGGCCCTTTTTTTCTGCTATGATTACATAGCTGCTGAATTGTTTCCTTACTGTTTAATTGGCTAAATTATTTCAAGGTCAATATTTTATTTACAGTTGACTTGGTAATACGTCTGTAATTTCCACTTCCCAAGGGCAGCACGAGGAAAAGGCAAGGAGATTCAGTGATGATGGCTTTCTCAATCATTTCAGGTCATCCTGAAATACATGCAGTGTATGCAATTCAATAGGAAAAAGCAGAGCTAGAATAGAGGAAGAATTTACCCAAGTACCTAATGACATTTGCTTCATTCTTAGGCTCTGTTGAGAAACAAGATAAAGTTTGCTGATTCCTTTCTTCCCAAAATGAGGACTGAATTAATGGAGAAGCCACAAATTGCTTCTCATTCTCGTCACACTCCACAACTGCACATAACAAAATCATTCACAGGCAAGAGGAAACCCACAGTGCTGTTCTGCAACAGCTGCTGGAATGACACTGGGAGTTAACATGCCCTAAAAATCTTAAAATATCTTTTTTCAGATATCCTCTCACTGTCTTTTCTTTTTCAGAAATATAAGTCCTCAGTATGTGAGGGAGAAAATATTATCCAGATAGGACTCCAAAGAAGTTACTACAAATAAATTTGTGGAATTAAAAAAAAAAAAAAAAAGATTGATGGAGTTGTTGTATTTCATTTTAATAGACTACTAAAAATAATTTTTTACTCATCTGTTCTTTTTCTAATATCTTTTTCCAAGATACAAATCTGAAAATATAGTTCTCAATCCTGCTTCAAATAGTGTAATTCTAAATGGGAGATTAAAGAAAAATATACCATATTAGCCAAGAAAAAGTATACATATCTTATAACTTTTTTCTGGTTCTTACAGCAGTGAGCAGTGATATAAGAGAAACGTAGGATCATATATGTACAAGATATATTATTACAGAAGTCCAAGAGGCAAAGTACTGATGTAAAGAGAAAATATTTAATACTCAATAAGGTCTCTCTTGTGCAGCTGTTGAGCCTAATTGTCTGCAGAATTTCATCACTCTGAAAAATCTCCCTCCTGTTTTAGACTGTCATCTTTTTCTACTTCCAAATTTTCACTTGATATCCATTGAAACCATCCAAGATCTTGCCCTGTAACTCACATGTATAGGGCCATCAGTGTTAAGGCCAAGTATCTCAAATTCTTTATCGGCTTCTGTTCACGACTGACTTAGAACAACACAAATATTGGTAATAGTATGTGCAAGTATTATCTTTTGCTGAATAGAAATAGCACCTCTGATATATGTAACAATTAACTGTTTTCATAACCATCATTAATTAAGCCCAGAAACTCAAATCATCTGGTAATCAAATAGAAAATAAAAATATTTGAAATCTCTATTATTCCTAGTGTCATTAGTTTTAAGGCATTGACAATGTTATTAATATTTAATGCAGTTTTCCAACTCCACCACATTTCAACTTCTGTATTACCAAGCAGATGTTTGCGACATCGTTCCCCTGATTTGATAAATGGCCATGAGGATCTGTCCTGGAACATTTACAACCTCTGGCAATAACTTCAGACTTTCCTAAAATGTCCAAATCAGCCAAAACAGCTATGGGATTAACATATATTTGTGTCCCAGACACCACAGGCTGAGAGCAGCATACCATTTTGACTCTATAGTTTTATATTCCCTTTGGCTCTAAAAGCTCATCCTTGATCCGGTATTTAAACAACTCAAATCCCTGTGGCTGTTCGGCATGGTCGCTAGCAGCGACGCAAACTGACACAGGCTGTAGTGGTGACGCAAAGCTGGAACAATGTTATTGTGAATGCACACACTTTTATGTGTTGCTAAACTGTCCACTCGACAAATCAAGTAAAATCATTGGATAAAGGGTCTTGTTCATGCCACCCTCTTGATTATGTGATTGGTTGGCACATTACCATCATTAGAAACAATAGGGTATCATTTATCACTTATAGTTGCCAAAAAAACAAAGGAAGGCCTCTTTTCAGTGTCTCTTGAAGCATGAGGCTTAGGGCCTAAACGGCTTCACTGACACGAAACCTAGAGAACTGTTTCTTCAATGTCAAACACATCTACTATACTCACAATTCCTCCCTTTTGACTAACAAGAAAAGCACTCTAATGATTTGTCAATAATACGTTGCAGACATTGCATAATGCAGGGCAGACAAGTAACAATGCACAAAAATATACTGATACATGCTAACTTTATTTTAATCAAGGACTGGACCCATTCAGATAGATCCCATCCCTTGAAAAGTTTGTTCAGCTAATTTTACTCATTATTCACTTGCAGCTACTAACCCTTTCCTTTAGCTGTTGAATGCTTGAAGTTTGAGGCTTAGGGCCTAAATGGCTTCACTGACATGAAAACTACAGAACTTTTTCTTGGATATCAAACACATCTACTACACTCACAAATCCCTATATTTAAAGACAATGCTTTTCAACAGGCATTTAATCTCTTACACTTAGTTTTTAACTATGGGCCCTATATACTGAACTTGAATCCACATTCCTAAAGTTTGAAAGCTTCTACATAAGCCATAGACAGAGCACTTTGTAGACTTACAGCCACCCATCTGCTCCAGTAAGTATATCTCTGGCTTGACAACATAGAAACTGCCATGTAGTGTTTAACAGCTGTTGTGCTGCGGTAAATGGGACTGTTATACTTTCTCTATCAGTAATTTGTGATGACTAGTACTGTACATAAGATACAGGGTTTTTCATATCCAATGTTTTAAATATCTTATAATAGGCAATACACATTTCATCACTGGAATGCAAACACTCATTTCAATGGAGAACAAAACAAAGCAAGTTCAAGGTACCTTAGAAAAGAAAATGTGCTGCTTCATTAAATATTTTTTGCTTATTCTAATTATTTCTAGCTGTTTTGAGTTCAGTACCAGGATGTGATTCATGTTTACCAGACGTTTTATTTCATTTCCTGACATAATATTGACCATCAGCTAGAGGACACCTAGGATTACAGATATTTCACTTTTTCATATTTTGGGCCATAGTTTCCTTCCTTCATCGCTTTTTTCCCTTTTAGTTGTAATAATTTCCCAAAAATAAGAATATTAATTGTTCTTGATAGAAGCTTCACACAAAGAAAACAATTGCACTGTGTTTTGCTATTACTCTTAGATTTCTGTTTATTTAGGAAGGGGTTTTTACTAAAAAATAGTTAATTATGACATTACCTCCAGATATCTAATTAAATAAAGTTTCTTGAGCCATATCTTTCTTACAGAACATAATTTTTAACATGCTCCTCCACACTGAATTACAACTAGTTTGTACTTAATTTCATATTAAAAGTGCTAGTTCTTCAAGAGAAATGCAAAGAGGAAAACTGGAATGTGTGAAGAAAATGTTTAAACACATAAATTAGCTTTTCTCCTGTGTTTTCTTCTTGTGGGAAAAATAAGTATATTCACTAACAAGTGTGCTGCTTGTTCACCTCTGATTGACTCTGGGACTGTACTTGGGACAACTTGTAGGCTCTTTCACAGGAGGATAACCAAGTAATTCCATCAAATCTTTCTCCCTTGGTGCAATGACACTGATTCAAATTAATCATACAAATTTATTAGACTAATTACTTTGGGAGTCTGCCCCTTTATGAACAGCAAACACTGTTACCCTTTTTTTGTTGCTGCTTTATCTGAATGCCCTGTGTACTTAATGCCTAAATCATACAGTGTTACCTAGTTTGCAAACAGTTTTTCTTATTGCATGTCTATACATTTTCAGATCTCAGGACTGTCTAAAATCCAGGTTTATGTAAAATGAGGCAATCTTGAGAACTTTTATTCTGCATTAGAGAATTTCATATATTTATAAATATGGTGTGGAAAGCACATGAATATATTTTAGGGAAGTTCCTTGTGCCCTCAACTAACCATTTAATTGGGTAGACCATTTAATTGTGAAGACTGTAATAACTGTTTTATTCCTGACTGTTGGATTATTGACTTTTATTAAGAAAAATGTATGACTGACCTATCTTTCCAATGCTTCTGTCAAAAATTTCATTAATTCAGGTTGAGTAGGAGTAAATAATTATAGTCAATATTATTCATTCTCCTCTGTGCCATGCCCATTATAATAGTGTGTGTATCATTTCTACCATCTCAGGTTTGGAATTTAGCCTAGAGCTGTAGGAGTTCAACATTTTACCACTGGAATTCTGCCCCTTGTTAATCAAGACAGGGTTCATTGTATCGGAATTTGACAACTTACTCTGTAAGGATGACTGACATTAAGGTTACCTATCCCTTGTGATGATTTTGTTTGGTTTGGTTTCAGTCTGAGTAAGACAATACTCAAACATTTTAACAGAAAGCCCCTGGTACTTAGCTACTCAGAGAAATCAACATCTATGTAACTCCATTGCTATCAGCAAAGAATGTTCAGATTAAAGTATTTTGCAGCTTCTGTGATCAATAATATCAGGGCTGAATCACCGGTCTGTTATAGAAACAGAAAATGCTTACTCTAAACAGAATGTTCCAAGATAAAAGGTACTTGGAGCAAACTGAGCAGGATTTTCCCCATGACACATTTTCAGTGTCTGCATATCTAGGTCTAATGACATGGAGACATATCCAAATTCTTCACAATATAATTCTGAATGAATATATGAGTATCTAAATATCTTAATAAATATATTACTATTACTGTCTTCATAGGATCATATTAGAAAACATATCTTTTATTTAACCAGAAAAATCTTTGACTTATCAAAGCCTTGGCACGATGGAACAGTTCTGATAGAGTGAGAAAGTTGGTTGCATTTTAAATATATATTCAATGTAGGTAGTCTGAAAATACTAGTGTGAATAAATTAACTATATCTTCCAGATATTTTAACACAGTTTTTTTAGTCTTTGCCAAGAGATTTAGAAGTTGTTCAAAGCAACATCTGTCTACAGCCATTCACTTGAAAAAGAGAACACTAAAAATAATGTCAAATGGATCATTTGGATAAAGGATTTGAGAAAATGACAACACACTATTGTGGGTGGGCAGAGTTTAAGTCTGTATTGCTTCAAAGAAAAAGACAATATTTAGAAGAGATTAATTTGAGCCATCTTTAACTTGCAGCTCATTTAATAATTGAGACGCTTGCTGTTATACTCCTAGTTATTGTGTAATAGGTGTTGTGGAAAATCCACTAGTGACTCACTGCCAAGATCTCTGCTTTCAAGTGTCTGAAACATCTTACTCTCTGTTCCTTAGGTAAACAAGACAAAGGAGTTCCCTGCCTCAATTGTCTCCCCATTTTTTAATAATCTAAAAATACTGACTGAGTTTCAGGCTCAGACTTGAGTCATAGTTTTAAGCAACTCATATAATAATCAACCAAGTCTTATCAAATCACAGAAGAACAGTTTTGATTCTCCTAGGTTAAAGTGGGCAGAAGAACAACTGCATGTTAGCTTTGGCAGCCTATGTATTCCTTTAATGTTCCCAGACACTTTACAGCTCTCAGATATGTGGTGCTCACTCACATATCTAAATTTCAGAATGAAAGGTATAAGAACAGCCTATTACAAATTCTTTTTAGATAGCATTTTCAAGATATTTTAAGCCAGGCACTTTGATTTTGTTTCTTCTTAAATGAATGTGCTATGCATATGAATCAATAGAGAACCTGGCATAGAATTTAAAGGAAGAAACCTACCAAAGATATGCTATTTTAGGTTCTCAAGTTGATATTTATTTGAAGCTGGAATACCAACATACTATGACTACACAGAGATTGTACTGGGAAACTATTAGCAATGGATACCCTATTTATTGGTTGAAGAATTAATTTGCAAATTTTATTGGAGCATCATGCACTAGAATTTGGACCCACAAATCTGTGACCACTAATAATGAGTTTGCTGCTCTTATTGGTCTGTAAATTAATATTTACTGAGGATTTCACAAATATTTCTAGGAGCCTCCTCTATACATGTACCAGTGAATTTTGATTGACCTCAATTTTAGGACCAAATTGAGGTGCTTAACAAGCTGCCAGAAATGACCAATCTTTCTTAATTTTACTATATACCTTACATGAAACTGCAAAGTAGTTAGGTAATAGATATATATAGGAAGATTAATCATCCAATGCTTGTGAAACACTTTGAAGCTAGGAAATTAGGATTTTATCATTGACTCACTATTATGAAATCCAATAAAACTCAGAGTTAAAAAAAAAGTTTAGACTAATATTTTTTCGCCTAAAAAATACAATTTCAGTGGACCTGCTAAATATTCACAAATGTGAGCTAGTGGAAGAAACATGATCCAGACCAGACTTGCAAAAGTCAGAAAACCAAGAGCAACATCCTGAGTGCTGTTTCTCGGCGGTTCAAATCTAAAGATATTTAGGTTTCTTCTGAAAGATCTTCCAATGTTCTACTGGATCAGCAACAACATTATTCAAAGAGCTGAAGAAATATAGGTTAATTTGAGATGGAAAAGACCTTCAGAGGTTATACAGACAACCCTAGCTCATATTTAATTAGACCATTAGACTTGATTATTTGCATTGTGAACACCTCCAAGAACAAAGAACCAAAACCTCTCTAGGCAGCCCATTCAAACATCTCTCATTACAAAGAAAATTTTCCTAATACTTAAGTGGAATTTCCAATATTCCAGTTTGCATTCATTGCCTCCTGCCCTTTCTCTGTGCATGTCCAAGAAGAGTCCGTCACAATATTCTCTGGGTTTTCTTGTCAGGTACGTGTAGATAGCAGTAAGGTTTCACCTTCACCTTCTCTTCTCCAGCATGAACAAATCCGTCTTTCTTGGCCGTCTTGTGCTCCAGGCCCCTGCCATATTAGTAACCTCTTCTGCGTACTAAGAGTACAAACCTGGACAAACCACTCCAGAGGTGGTCTCACAAGTGCTGAACAGAGAGGGTGATCACTTCCCTAGATCTTATACCTGTACATACCAATACTACCCATGGGTTTAAAACTCTGTTTGCTTAATCATTAGCTCTTATTGAAGATACATTGTTTTTCTCTTCTGACAAAAAAGATAAGCACAAAAAAACTTCATATCAATATTCATGGCTTTTGATTTTATTCTGACTGAACAAAAACATCAGATATTCACACAATTTTCGAAAAACCCACACATTTTTCTGGTGTACAACACATCATATATCCTATAATTTAACTTACAGTTTGTTTAGCCACATGGGGATTTTTGGTCATGCCAACTTGGAATGAGAAATTGATCTTTTCTTCCTGTTATTTATTCTTTTCCTGTAAATGATAATGAAGCAATGCAGCTAAAAATGCATAATAGGGTAAAACAATCCTTATGTTTTGATAATGTGAGAAGAGAGTGTGCACTTTCAGAGTTGGTTTTTTGCTACCAAAAGTCTCTAGTCATATCAACTGTGATTCTGTTGCTAATTCACATTCTTTCTGGCTTCTGGCTTTGGAAGGTGAACAGCCTGTTGTATAAGTGCAAGAGTGAACTCCACAAGAAGAAATCTTCACTTGGAAATAAATGGCTTACTGATAGCCAAAAGATGTCTTCGAAGTGCTGGGCACCATTAGGATAAGTTTTGAGAGCAGGAATGATAGCATAATGTTGCCACTATGTCAAACCTGCCTGTGTTCTGTTCTTGAGAACTTTGCTCAGTTTTGTTCTCCAAATGTCAGAAAGGATAAAACGGTGAAGAAAGTACACAGAAAGGCAATTTTTATTATTAAATGAATGGACAAGCTACCAAGTTAGGAGTTTGGAGGAGAGCAAAATCTTGATATAATGACGATTTGCAAAATCATGAAGGTACATCAGAAGCTGAATGTAAATTTATTATGCACCAAATTTTAGAGTATTGGAGATATGGGCTATTGAATCAGGCTTGCACGAATCTGATTTGAAACAGAGAAATGAAAACATCTCATAGAATATTCAGTGAATATCTGGAATTTACTATAACAAAAGAAAGCAGCCAGCATTGGTCAAAAACTCACCAAACCCATCTTCTCCTTAGATATTGTGTTTTATCATTGCTAGGAGACAGAATATTGAGATTGACAGGTCATTTAGTTATTTGTTTGATAAATGGAGAAACTGAAGCAGTCGAGCAAAACTGAAGGAGAATATTTGTACTTAATGGTACAATTAAATTTTATGCTCTGAGAATTAGATACTCCACCAGACAGGGTAACAAACTAGATTGATCCCTTCTCACACAAAGCAAGAGGAACTGATTTAGCCTTTTAGTACAGGGACAATGGCATTCATCTAGGATGCAGGTGAACCTCATATTCCCAATTTTTTAGGTGCATGGATGTAAAATATTTCTCTCCTATTCAAATTCCCTAATAACCAAAAGCAGATCTGTCAAGTTGTAACATCTTGTCCACTATGAATATTTTCAGTTTCTGGATGTCAGTGATGGATTAGTACTGCACAGGAAAAACACTTCAGGTGTAAGGTCAAGTGTTGTTACATGTGTTGTTTCCCTAAACAGAAATGATTAAAAAAAATGTTTAATTCAAAGTTCTTTGAATGGTTTCAAACAATTCTTCATGGGAAAACATCCTTCAGAGAAAATCTTGATGCATCATAATATTTTGCTTTTAGACAAAGCTAACAAATATTGCTTCAATGTTCCCCTTTCCTCATCCAGGACAGAAGGAAAACAAAAATAGACAAATCTTATTTTTAACTATTCAAATGGTCTCATTATTTGACAGTAATGGAAGTATTTTTCATAACCACAGTTTTCTATGTCAACTTTGAACAGGCTTTATAAATTATTTTGCACTACAAAAACATAAAAGAATTACACAACTTAATGCATAAGTTCTGTGAAACTTTCAGTGAACATTTGTCCTTGTTTGCTTTCAGACAGGAGTTTCCATTCTATATGCTAAGGCAACCAAGCAGCATACGACACCATATTTTTTATTAACTTTAAAGATTCTGATACAAGTCTACATAGATATTTTCTAATCTGTTTATATAATTCCACTTCACATCTGGCTCGACAAAAGTGTACTAAACAAACTGGAAGACACTGAAGCTTTAGGAGCATGTGGCTGGATATTTTTCCAGGGCCTTGTCTGACTGTCTCATGACCTTGCCAATGTCATGATCACCTTCAGCCAGAAGCTGAAGATACTCCAACCATTTTAAAACAGTCAGGGATAGAATCTATTCTGACTTAAGACCTATGTAATTTTAGTGAGGTTTTTAATGATCATGAATCTGCAAGTATTATTCCCATCAAGGAGTAATTCTCATTTATGAAACACATAAATATTGCTTGCATTTTGTGTGTATTCTTTTACACAGGTAACATTTGTTTTCTAGATCTTCCAGAAAACTGAAGCATGCTTGGCCCCCAGCAGGGAATATGTGATGAAGACTCCTAGTAGCCTCCTGTCCCCCATTAGTGCATCCTCAATTGATGTGAAAGACAATAGGAAAATTAGGGTGATTAAACAAAGCTGAGCTCTTATTTGGAGGTTAATCACAAGTCGTGGAAAGGTACGTGTCTTTAAGATGTGCACTTAGTTTGCCAAGACCCTCTTCCTGGTATTTGAAAAGTCACAGCAGTCAGGTGGAGTCCTAGGTGATTGGAAAAAAGGAAACATTGCTCTCATTTTTGAAAACAGTAGAAAGGAGGACCCTGGGAATTACTGACCTGTCAACCTCACCTTTGTGCCTGGGAAGATCATAGAAGATCCTCCTAGAAGCTGTGCTAAGGAACATAGAGGACAGGGGAATGACTCAAGACAAAAAGCACAGATTCACCAAGGGCAAGTCCCACCTGACCAACCTAGTGCTTTTCTACAATGAAGTGACTACATCAATGGAAAAGGGAAGGTCTACCTATGTCATTTATCTGGACTTCTCTAAAGCCTTTGACATAGTCCCTCACAAAACCCTTCTCTCTAAATTGGAGGGATGTGTTTGATGGGTGAGCTGTTCAGTGGATTCCATTCTTTGTAGGAGAGGTGCTCCATACATTTAATAACCTTTGATATAAGCAATTGGCTCTAGGTGACTGTTTGAGCCAGAGGAGGACCCCTAGGCATCCTTTGCAACTCTAAGCTATTGAATTCAGTTTTTCAGCATGAATGTGAACAAGAATTTCTAACAAAGATCGCAGCCTCAGTAAGTCTTCTCTTAACCAATAATATTTCTTATTTTATTTTTCTATAATCCTTTAACCCCTACTTTGAATATAACCAGTCTGAATTACTGGTAGATGATCTTTATCAATGAATTAGAGCACATGCCTCATAAGGAAAGAGGAAGAAGCAAGTGAAAGATGCCACCTTTTGCTTTCTGTTAGTACAGAAAAGGAAATGCTGAATACTGAGGCTAGGCTAGGGAACACATGATTGGAATTCTTCATCAGATATAAGAACAGAGAAATTGTGATGAAAAATGAACCTCTAAGGACTTGTCAGAAACAGTGCAGAAGTTACTTCCTTTCATTCTCACTTCATACAACAGCTACCGTGTTCCAAATGCTCAGTGTTTAAAACCACATGATAGACTGAGTATGTTTTACTAGGAACTGTGTGGGAGAAATCTTCATATTTTTTCCCAATATCATGTATTTGTAATTGAATACTTGTAACTGTGTGCTAGGTCTTGTGAAAAAAAGGAATGGAACTCATTGTTTTTTTCAGAAAGTGAATAGAGGAGGGCATCTATAGAACAGAGGCCAGGGTCAAAAAGGTAGAATATCAGAGAGTGGCAGAAAAATTAGGAAATCTGTAGTAATGGCTGAAAATGCTCTGTTAACATTCATACAGACCACTGTATGAATATATAGTGTGCAAGATAACGTTAGGGCATCAGATAGGCCTAATAAGATATTTAAAATATTGTAAATCCATATCTATGGAATTTGGTGTGAATCACATTAAAGTTAATTTGCATTTGCAAACCGTATTGGCTGGTTAATTTTTCTGTATCACTTTCAGACCAGCATTTCACAATAACTGAAAATTCACTCTAATCTTGAAGATATTGATAACAAATTTGAACATGAGAAGCCATTATAGATAGATGGTTTGTTGTGGGTTTTTTGACTAAAACTAATCTGTACTCGAAAATGTGTAATGTATGAAACCTAAGTATGTCTTTAAATGTCACATAAGCATGGTCACTGAAATGTTTTCAAAATATCTAACTATGATTTCACAGAATCATATATTTTACAGACTATTTTGAGCTGCAATAATGGTTACTCATATTAAGGTATATAATCACAGAGTAACTCAGCCTGAAAGACCCTTCAGGCGGCCTCTGGTCCAATCTCCTGCTCAGAGCATGATCAGGTCTGAGGTCAGACAAGGCTACTCAGGACTTCACCCAATTGGTGTTGAAAATCTCCAAGAATGGAGTCTGCACAACCTCTCCAGGCACTTTGTACTACTGCCCAACTGTCCTCATGGAGAAAAGGATTCTCCTTATACCCGGGCTGAACCTCTCTTTCTTCAATTCATGCCCACTGTCTCCCACCCTCTTGTCCTTCACCACAGTGACATGCCTGGCTTCAGATCCTTAAAAAGCTCACCATAGACACTGGAGCTGCTGCTATGTTCCCCTGAATCTGTCTCTGCTACAGGTTGAACAAGCTCAGTTCTCCGGCCTCTCCTTACAGGGTAAGTGCTCCAACCCCCACTTGGTGGCCTATCCTGAATTTAAACCAGGTGAGGGAGCGAGTATTTTGATTAAATGTATGTAATTGCAAAGATTAGTCATTTATTTCTGTGCCATGTAATTTTATAGTTGAAAATATGCATTTTTGTAGGCATCACTAGGAGTTTTCTTAAATCTACCTTTATTGATCTCTTACAGGTAATTTAAACCTTCCTTTTAAGATCACCACTTGCTTAAACTATATATGACAGACTCCTAGTTTGTGTCCCACTTATTCTCAAGAGCTTTTCAGTGGAGTTGAGAAACTACTTTTAAAAAGTGCAGCTGTATAAACAATATGAATGTGGTTGGAAAGAAAAAAACCAGGGCTTTAACATTTATACTTCCTTTCCCAAATGTTTTTTAAATGTATAGTTTTACTCATAAAACTTACAAATCAAAAAATTACAATAAACTTCACTTCCATGCATTTCTGTGAAGGACAAGCATGTGTCCTTAGGGTTTGTGATACTATCTCTTTTGGATAATGTCAATGCAACTATTTTCATTCATTCGACATTATTCTTAATTATCTGTGTGCATGTATGTGAGGCTTTGATCCTGAAATGAAACTTACAGCCACACAGAAGGAAATTCCAGTCGTTATTAGCTTGGAAAAAGCAGCCAAAGAACTTTGAAGAGAGAAAAACTCTTGACCTGGATTCAGTCAATGTGTTACATTCCAGAGACTGTGGACAAACAGTGTCATTGCAGTGAGCCCCTATTAGAGACATATTATCACATTTACTTTGTGATTGATTCAGTTGTATGTTCCAATTAATTGTTAGATGCAACACACATTGTGATTTGATTACTTTGTTGCATCTCTGCGCTAGATCAAAATTCCTTGATATATGGAATAGAACTTATATATTGGAAAGTATATTCCAAATAACTTCAAGTATTTAAACTTTGTATTGAGCATTAAACCCTATACATATGAATTGTCTGAAAAAGACCAGTCAGAGAGGATTGAACTTCGAAAAAACAAACAAAAAAAAGCCATTATAAAAGCAACAACTGCCAAGTTATCCTACAGAGGCAGAGAAAGTTGTGCATAGTTCATACAGACTGGTTACACCAAAACTAGAGGCCAATTCCAGTCCTGGAGAACTTTCAGAGTGGTAAGGAAGAGCAGAGTATGGTCCCACCTCCATGGTACCTTGCAGCTGACTGGGGCAACCTCACTTGTCTGGGAAAGTTTTCCTGAATCTTCTGCCTATGAGGAAGCTGTTTGGACAGGGAAAATTTGGGTTCATGCACCTCATTGAGGCATTTTCTCTCTTCTAGTTTGCCTGCCGGCATGAGGTGATGGTCCTTGTTTCTCCAAAATCTGGTGCAGCTCTGAGCAGGAGCACTGTCCTGGAAGGGATGCAAATTGCCCAACTGCCTACCAGGTACAGAGCTGCCTCCTTGCACCACAACACAACAAACCCCTGCAACATGAGAGCTCCTGGCTTCTCCAAGTGTCAGCAGAACCTGAGCGTGAAGTTCAGCTCCAGAAAAAGTTGCTTGAACTGCAGTACCTCTGTGGTCACTAGTTGATTTGGCTCCTCTTCAGTCAGTAGAGCCCACTGTGACAGACTTAACATGGCAGCCTGAAGTGCCATTTGAGATGCAGGGGGAGAACTCAAAATAGCCTCATGAGACTGTCAGATATGACACAGGACTGGTGAGAACTCTGCTTCAAACAGCATTGAATATCTATATGTGGGCAACTGAAATGATCCCAAGGTGTCTACCTCAGTGTAAGCTAAATTGCTCTCTAGGGTTTAGTGAGTACATTGAATTAATTGCTTATAATTGGAGTTTAGACACACAGCACCCAGAAGGGCGCCCAAATTTAGTGCTGCAGACAAAAGGATAGTCGATCCATGGTGCCCTTTGCCTCTGGTCCACAGAGTCTGCACAATGTCATTCAAATGACAGCTATTGTCCCTTGGGAACATGTTTATATGTTTCTTGCTTCTGGCACAGAACCATATCGAACAATTTTGGGCACTTCAGTTGCGTCTTTTTCCAGCAAATGTCACAGAGATGCGGCTGTTTAATATAAAAAGGAGTCAGCTCACTTGTTTGGGCCCTCCTTCTTGCAAGAGCTCCCACAGATGGAGTCCCATCTGCAGAAGCAAAGCCAGAGTGCGTGTTTGGAACTACTCTGGGACTCCTTTTACCCATCTGCACAACAGGTATAATGTCCTTTTTCCCAGAGGATGCTGATCTAAATGTGATGGCACAGCCCCCAGAAATGGAGATGTTCTTCTTGAAATACAACTACATTTTAGTAAAAAACATTGACGAATGAGACCATTGATTTTTGTTTATTTGTCTTAAGTGAAGTGTCTGCTCCTTCAGGGTCACATAACATTCATTACATTCAATATATAGTGCTATTTTGGGCACCAAACACAGTCTATAAGTCAAAACATGGCACCTTTCAATTGTCTGTGGTAGAAAAATGTATGTCAAAATCATATGGCTGGCACAATCCTTCTTTTCAGACAAATGGTAACTAAATGCTACTTTAAGGCCCGTCATTTCTTCTCATCACAACACCCATCCCTCCTTCTCAATTTTTCCTTTTGAGGGGAAACTCTAATCTCTGCTATGCCTGTGAAAATTACCATCAGCCCATCTAACTTTACCCACATCCACAAGATGCCAGAACTGCAGAAATTTTGCAGTGTTTGTTGAAGTCTTACTATTCAGCAGTTTTGTGGGTTTCAGTGCTTTTAAAATATAATTTTCCAAGCTTGTTTGTTTGCACTGGGGTCAGCACAAGGACTATGACCCACTGCTGACTATTTTTAACCTTCATTTACATCCCTCTTCATAGTTTTAAATAATTTTTTAACTCAGACAGTGGCAACACCTGAAACATAGATTTTATATCTTACAATGCCCAACACTGTCTGGCTTTGATATTATCATTGACCACTGCCAACTTTTACAACTTCACTTGTTGAGGCTTTAAAAAGTTACTGTATATAAAAGTAATAGTGAATTCAGAGGTCTGTAAGTAGTTCCCAGCTCAGTCTAGAGATTTTGTCTCCCCACAAAAAAAAATCATATGCTACATCTGTGATGCTGTTTCAGAGAAAGGGGGAATGTAGTTCATTTTCATTTTATTCATTTATATTCGTTTTATTTGCTTGTTTGCATGGTCTTTCACTAGTATTTCTTCAGTTTGTACACAGGAGACAAAATCCATGCCTCCTAGTCTTCTAGCCACTGGTGTAATATAAAAAGCAATAAAATAAGTAAGTAAACATTGGATTATATATATTTATGTGTCCAGGACTCCCAAAGGATTTAACTGAATGTTCTGAAAACACAATTCAGCCATAACACAGTCTCAGATGGCTCATTGTACACAATCTTTCAGAAATTAATTTTGTTTATTGTTTTGATTTACTCCCTATGACAAAATAGTTACAGACTCCTTGCTTCTTTCTCTCTTTGTGATTTTCTATTCACAGATTTTGTTATTACACTGAACTATATTTTCACTTGTTCATTTCATTGTCCTACAGTAGTAAGGATCCAAATTTACACATCTCTTCTTACACAAAGAGAATTTTTCAGAAAAGTCCTATGTTTTTACTATAATTGCTTTGTCCAATTTTTCAAATACTCCTTGGAAGTGCCTCACAACAGCTCTCCGAAGTGCAATGAAAGCAAAGGTTTTGACAGTTTTCATAGTGAATTTCAAAGGACTTTGTGTAAAAAAAGCCACAGAAAGTGAAAAATCATTCTTCCCTGCTTAATATAATCTTCATGCAATACAATTATATTTACTAGTCCTGCAATTAAGCATTTTAAAGAGCAGGACTTCATGCGTCCTTAGAGCAACGTTCTGTAGTTCAACATTGTTCTTTAATTTTAATCTTGTGGGTTTTTTCAACAGTTATATCATTAATATATTGTCTCTAAATATCTGGTTTCACCTTTAATTTGCAGTTGGCTGAACTAGGCAAACCTGAAACCACTTGGGAATAATTTGGAATCTAGATTATGTGTGAAGGACTGATCATGTTTTTTTGCAGTAACAGTTGGTTAAGAAATTAACTTCTTTTATTCCAGAAGCAAAGATTCCAATATCAGAGCTGAGGAAGAGTAGTGGATTAAGGGCTTTGACACAGAATAAAAAGTTTTTAGCTAAGTGGTAAAGGGCAGCAATAGACAAACGTTGGTGCCCAATTTTGCTTCTTTAGGTATAAAATCCTAATTTCAGAGAATTTGGAACTCACAGGAATGTCTCCTGTGGAGTTTTAAGCTATTCATTTTGCACGTAGATTTCTGAGATATGTCTGGTGCTGTTCTGAAGAGTAGTGGCACTCACAGCTTCGTGGTCACCTTACAGTATTCTTTACAGCCATGACAATATATGATAAAGTGGACCCACTGCTCCTGAGCTCCACACAAAGCAAGCAAAATCCACTGTAAACTGAAATCTGATATTGAATACCTCAACACTAATGAAAGCAACGCTTCAAATTTCAATGTTGTAAGGAAAGAAATGAGATATATACATAATCTGGAAGTCTGGAATAGCAAGAAGTGCAATGCAGCGAGAGCTTTGGCTGTATGGATTCAGTGCTCATCATCAGGAACTTGAGGGAGGAACACTTAAGAAAGGGAAATAACTAACAGTTTTTATGCCACTATTAATGAGTAGAAAAAGGTCTCAGTGCTGGTGACAGACAAGTTAAAGTAGAATATACAAACTGCTCTAACAGATGTTCTGTATTCCTAATCGAAGTAACCATATTTAGCACCGGCTAAGATGGGCAGTGAGACAAAAATAGCCTACAAAATAAATTCCTCTCAGCTTTATTTGCTTCTGCTATCATTGTTTGAGTAACAGCTCAAGCTTTTAGTCATTCAGCTTCACTGATTTTTGTCCTTTTCCTGTTTTGTCAACAAGGCAACGTCCGTGTGAGTGTAGTGTATTCTAGAAAGCCTGTACCAGTGTCTGCTAGAAAGCTGCCTGAGGTTTTCCATACAGGAAATAAAAAGCATCCATGAAAGAAGAAGGCAAGTTTAGCTGAAACAGCATCTCCTCTTGGACTCATGCTTGTCAGCATAAAAGTTTTAGCAGAAGCTAAGATTGTAGTGACCCTTGAGAGATGAAAATAATCTTTAATCTTTGAAATACAGTAATGACTATCTCTGTCATAATGCCAGATTTATCCTATTATCCACATCTTAAATCAAAATCCCATTTTTCTGTTATTCTAGACACACAGATTCATTGCCTACCTGTAGCTGGTAGATTGCCTTTCTCAGAATAGTAGCTATCTCATCGATCTATGGCTGTGATCCTCTCATAAAGGAAATTAAAATCATGTTTTTGGAGGAAGATAAATTGCATTAAATAGTTTTAAATATTTTTAAATCTTTTTTAAATATTCAAACCTCTTTCCTGATATTTAGCATTTCTGTTTGTGAGTACATCGCAGGCAGTAAATTATTCTGTCATATAGATAGATATGCTCTTTAAGGATCTTTGAAGTAAAATTTGTGTTAATGTTCTGGAATTATAGTTCTTTATAGAAACAAGGAAACATAATATCATATTGTGTATTCTATAATGTTATTTCATATCAGCCAAGGCAACATTTATCAACAACTGAACTGTGTATGTTCTATTCCAACTGTTAAAAATCTGTGTTGCACTATTGTAACTACTGAAAAGTTGCAGGATTTATTTTAAAACTTGTGAAGATTGTTATATACTTTTATTGTCTATCAAATAGTAAAAAGACAATTTCTCCAGCAGAGTAAGTTGCAGCATTGTTGCCAGTTATTGCCAATGTAAGTTACTGCAAAATAATCGGTAAGTGTGGTTTGTGTCTGCCCATTTCTTCCCACAACCTATGTCAATATTCAGAGACCTTGTGTTTATATGGGGATATAGTTTCAGAACCCTCAGCTGGAGAACGGATGCCTAAACCACAGTGCTGGGGAGGAGAGAAAAAACAGCCATCTAAGCATGTTTACTTCCAGCAACAATGAAGTTCTAACTTGTCCCTAAGCAGTGACTCACTGGGTTGGGACTATAAAAGTAAAAGGTAACTGCTCTCTAAAACAGGGCTTCAGAATTCAGAGGTCCAACATGATGCAATCAAGACTTTCAGCTGTTTTCTTTTTCTTGTTGGGTTTGTCATTTTGCCTGACAATCCCCATTCCCCTTGAAGACAGCCATGAATTCACAGAGAAAGACCTTCAGTTTGCAGAGGTACAGTATAAAATATTTCATTCACATTTCATAAATAGTAAGTTGTGTAGTTACAACTGTTTGGAAACTGGGCTTATTACTTCTTTTCCCCTTCTTAGCGCTACCTCAGGACTCACTATGATCTCCGTCCAAATCCTGCTGGCATAATGAGAAAGAGTGGAAACACTGTGGCGTCTAAACTTCGGGAAATGCAAGCTTTTTTTGGTTTGGAGGTGACAGGCAAACTAGATGAGGAAACATATGAGCTGATGCAAAAACCAAGATGTGGCGTCCCAGATGTAGGGGAGTATAACTTTTTCCCTAGAAAACTCAAATGGTCGAAAATGAATTTGACATACAGGTAAATACTTGGTATTTTGAGTGTTATTACGGTTACTACATTCTTTTCCAGGTACCTTGCTCAATAGGTTGCTCAGTCTACGTGGTTGATGTGAGAAGGGTGCACTTGAGTTTGACAAAATTAATATGGCAGTTTAAAACCATTAGAGCCCCACTTTTAGAAAGGTACCCCCAGTCCACATTGCAGTCCAAGGAAGGAAACATGATTTTTTTACTTTGTACTTTATTGTGGAGGAAAGCTGGTGTGGTGTATGCTAGTAGCTCCTCATTTGGCCTCCATATAGATCTCAGAAAGCTGACCTTGGAAGTGAAGGTGCTGAAAGTTCATATGGAAGCTCCTTCTCCATTAATTCTGCAAGGTTTTGACCAGCTGCAGCTCTAGTTCATTTGGCAAATTCCAAATACTAAATCACTGAACTCTATTAGTTCAGTATCTAGTAATAAGTATTAATTTAATATGGATGATTCTAGCCTACAAAAACCTCTTAGGATGATGTTTTGCTCCTCCAGGAACTGAGGACCATGAGATATTTATATGACATAAAAAAAAAAAATTAATTTGGAGTTACTGATATAATTTGACTTAGTACTGAGTATATCTGTCGTTTTCTACACCGTATGGTGCATAGTAACCAATTAAAGAAAACTGTTAGATCATTTCAGATGTTTCTGGATTATTTTTGGTGAAGATGGAAATGTTTTGAGGTTTTTTTAGTACGGTATGCAGCTCCTGAGCAATTTGTTATGTAATAAGAAAAAAAGCAAAAGCTTTTAATGAGGTGTACAGTCAGATAGAAGTGCATTGCACATTTCTTCAAGTCACACAATTTAACTGGAGATATTAATCTGTTTTACAGAATTATGAATTACACTTCAGATCTGAAACGTACCGAAGTAGACAGAGCTTTCAAAAAAGCATTTAAAGTTTGGTCTGATGTAACACCTCTGAACTTCACCAGAATACGAAGTGGTATAGCTGATATCATGATCTCCTTTGGCACTAAAGGTAACACAGAACCAGTTGTTTTTACTTTATAGGTATATTCCTACCAATAAGTTGGGGGATTTAATTCAACTGCTTTGAATTTTCTTCTATAGAACATGGTGACTTTTACCCTTTTGATGGACCCTCTGGATTACTGGCTCATGCTTTTCCTCCGGGTCCAGACTATGGAGGAGATGCCCATTTTGATGATGATGAAGCCTGGTCAGATGATTCTAGAGGTAAAAGAAGCTCCTGAGATTTCCATCTCTGAACAGGTTGTTTTTCCTGTTTATGGTTTCTTCATCATTATGTTCACTGTTCACACACAGAAAGTTGTGTTTAACCTCCAGCCATAAACAGTTTAACATGCGCCTAGCATAAATTCTAAGATATAAATCTCCAAGTGAAGTGGTTAAAAAATGCCACAAACAAGGGATTTTGTCGTTTTGACATTTCACTGCCTCAAGATCAACTAGTTCTGATCACTGACTGATGGGAATTGCCTTGCTGGCGCTTACAGAAAACACATAACTCAGCTGCAAATTGTCTGGTTTTATTCAACTTGAAAATTCATCGCCTTGCCTATTCAGGATAGAACTTTAATAGAATATCTTTTTTTTCAGCACTGGGTTAGTTCACCTTCCTGCCATTAAAGCTAATTTCTCCAACTGAAAATAATATGGACTCCCTACTGCAGATAAATTCCCGAAAAAATAATGTTCTTGATTTGAGTAGGAACAAGACTTCATCCTAGAGCTTTCCTGTGTGGCTAAGAAACTTCAAGAAATCTAAACCTACCTAGGTGGTAACATTGTCAAATGAGATGTAGGCTGAAGTCCAGCTATGAGATAGTAAACTGATTAGGCCATTATTAATGTAAAACCCAAAAGATTATGAAGACAAACAATACGTCTGATGGAAGGTGTCCCTGCCCATGTCAAGGGGTGTGGAACAAGATGATTTTTAATGTCCCAAATTATTCTATGATTTTATGAATTATGCACAATTTTTTCATTTATTTGGTTTTCTCATTGATTGTCCCATACGTTAAAGCACTGTGTTAAGGCTAGTTGATTAGTCCAAGTCCTCTTTGGTGTTGCAAAGAGATAGACATTTACTTTTGCTGTGGTTTGTTATAGGCTATAACTTGTTTCTTGTTGCTGCACATGAATTTGGTCATTCACTGGGACTTGAGCACTCTAGAGACCCTGGAGCTTTAATGTTTCCAATTTACACATACACTGGAAAAACTGGTTTTGTTCTTCCCGATGATGATGTGCAAGGGATCCAAGAGCTCTATGGTAAGTTTATATAACCAGTTCACTGGAACAGAAGGTGCTTAGATTTAATAGTTTAGAGAGGGAAAAAAAAAAAGTAATACTGCAGAGGACAGTTGGTCTCTGTGCTGTCTCCTCTGGTGGTAGGCAGTGTGGGGCAGAGTCTTTACGCTTTTTGACCTGCCTCAAAAGAGAAGGTAAACAGAGTCTAAAGGGAGAAACAGAACAATCCATGTTTCATCATGGAAAAAATAAAACTTTTGCGGGACCTTCAAAACTTGAGATGAACAAGTCTATTTAACATCTTTGCAGCACAGTTGAACTGCTGAGTCTGTGAATGTATTTGACAAAAGAAGAGAGAGAATAGACTTTCTCCAGTACAAATGTTTTGCCCATTATGTTTTAATTTATCATGCTTTTTGGGAACTCTTCCACATCCTATTCACTAACACCATCAACTGAAAGGAAATTAACATTGTCAAGCTTAGATTACATGATATGATTCCAGGTGCTGGAGACAAAGATCCCAATCCAAAACATCCCAAAACACCAGAGAAATGTGATGCAGAATTATCACTTGATGCAATAACAGAACTTCGTGGTGAAATGCTGGTCTTCAAGGACAGGTAAAGAGTCTTTGTCACAGATGGTGGGTACTGGATACATTTTAAGGAAGCAAAAACACCATTTCAGTTTTTTTACCAAAGATGTGAGTGAACACAAATTTAAAAGATCACAAGTCAATATAGATGTCTCTAAGAAAATGTGCCATATATCCTTTTAGGCAGGATTTATAATATAACTACAGACTTCATTGCCCAGTAATATGAAGTGAAGATAATATGGCTAAAGAATGTCACTTTTTGTACACATTTTTTCATTTCATGGGACTTTCTTTAACATGCACAAATATGCTAACATTTATTTGAGTACTACACTGAGCTTTACATGGGACAGCAGTGTTTCTCTTATTCTAAATGAGAAAAGCTTAAAATTTGTTATTGTTTGCAATGATCAGTGTGTGAGTGAGAGAAATGATCTGCAGCTAGGTGATTGTGAGGAAAGGAAAGGCCTACAAGGGGCTCTATGTATTAAATATTCTATGTTATGAAAAATATTAACTCACCAATAACTCATTTTTGCTATGGCACAGCAAAGATACTGCTATTCTATGGTATAACAAGAAACATAAAATCCATTTTCTTTTTCTGAACTAGGTTTTTCTGGCGATTGCACCCTCAGATGGTTGAGGCAGAACTGGTGTTGCTTAAGTCCTTTTGGCCAGAGCTTCCAAATAAAATAGATGCAGCTTATGAAAATCCCATCAAAGACCTTGTGTTCATGTTTAAGGGTGAGTTCTCAGTTTTCTTTGAATTTGCAGGAAAATATAGATATGTAATATGTAGACTATTAAGAAATTAATGAATAATTAATAATATATGTCATCTATATATGCAAAAATATACATATTTAATTAAGATCAGTAAGTGATGTAAAAGTAATCAATAGAAGAATAAAGCATCCTACCTTCCTTGGTCAAAAAATAAACTGCTGTTTTTACCTCATGCATATCTATACAATTTTCAATGAGTTGGAGTTTAGATTAAGAGGCCTGGGATCATAGCATAAATAGTTTGATATCTGCTGAATATGTGACCTAAGACTCTATTGATTGTAAGAAAATAGGGATCACGGCATCCTCATTTCATTCTGCTCTCAAAGCTTTACAAAAGACTCATCCATATCTGTTCTTATTTTCAGGAAAGAAAGTCTGGGCTTTGAATGGCTATGACATAGTTGAAGACTTTCCTAAAAAGATATATGAAATGGGATTCCCAAGAGAAATGAAAAGAATAGATGCAGCCGTCCATATTAAAGACACTGGAAAGACTCTCTTTTTTACAGGAAATAAGTACTGGAGGTAAGCTGGAGACAGATTGTTGTGTCCTTAGTCATAACCTATCCAGGCATATCAAAAGAACAGCAGGTTGGTTTTAATCAGGAATTTGTTATTCACATATTTCCAGTCGGTGGTTTCCATTGATTCTGTAGGTGTGAACAATATGTCACAACATGTCACAAAGGTGTATGCAAGGCTTTTATAAACATATGGGTACAGACTTTAAAAGAGAATGAGTAAAAGAAAGGAAAGGAGAATAAAGTGCTCCAATCCAGGAGAATTTGTAATATGGTCAGGTCTGCTAGACAAAAATTCCCATCATGTTTCCTTGAGTTTCTTGTGTGACATGAAGTGGTATCAGTACTGTGAAAGTAAGAAATATGTCTCACTCTAGGGTGCCTGTTTTTATCTGTCCATGAGTATGGCTCACAGCCAGGTGTCATGCATAGTTAAGACATTACCATCCCTTCACAGTCTCTCTGCGCCAAGCAGCCTCAGGTTAGGCTTGTAGTGCCAATACATCCAGTTACAATAATTTCCATATAATATATCCTTCATAGATCAGTTCTGAAAATGTGACTCTCTTAGTTTTGTGTTTATTCCACTTTTGGTGGAGGTACACCATGTTTATTGCCCTGAGTTTCATTATTATACTAGACAGAAAGTACCAAAAGGCTGCTTGCTCCTTCAGGTGTGAGTAACTTCAAAGCACACAAAGGGCACAGACCAAACTCGTAGGCTGCTTAAATCCTCTGATTTTTTTTTCTTTTCTGTTTGATATAGTTACGATGAAGAGACAGAGGTTATGGAAGCAGGCTTCCCCAAGATGATAGAGGAAGAATTTGCAGGAATTGGTGATAAAGTGGATGCGGTCTATGAAAGAAATGGTACATTATCTGATAATGAAACCTGATTACAATTAGTTGTCCTTGAAATTTGAGATTAATGTCCTGTGGAAAACTCTGTCACTTGTAATTTTGATTTTTTTTACATCAACACTTCTGTTCTTGGCTGAATCAGTCTTCTGATCTGAATTGTGCTCAGGCCAAAAAGAGACCTGCCTCTTTGATTAGGAACTTACAGTGATGTGCTTAATATAGAAGTATATAGTCTATCCGCTCCTCCAAATGAAGCCCATTCCTATCCAACTCTTCAAGGAGTGTTTTCAAGTCAGAGTCTTAAACATTAACATGCAAACTCTGTATTTTCCTAAGCAAGGGTTCTATAGTAATAAGATGCAGAATTTGACACAAGACTAGAGGATATCAGTTATTTTAAAACTCTCATCCAAGTCTGGCAAATAGAATGAGGATCTTTAAAAAATTGGGCTCAGCATTCTAAATACTAAAATGTTTCATTTGAAAGACTTATTAAAAATGAAAACAAATAAGATAATTTTTATTTTAAGGATAAATTTAATATGACAACACAGTTTTCTGAGTGTTAATTCAGTTTAACTTTCCTTTTCTTTAGGTTATCTCTACTTCTTCAATGGACCTCTGCAGTTTGAATACAGCATCTGGAGTCAAAGAATTGTCCGTGTCCTGCATACTAACTCCATATTTTGGTGCTAATTACAGCTAAGTGCCATGTCATAGGCTGCAGAGCAGTTTGCAATACATGGAAATAATAACAATAATGTGAGCATATAGATTTATTAGGGGACAGCAAGGTTCTATGAACAAGCACTGGGCTACCCACCACAAAACGTATACTGTATATATGGAGCTTTACAACTGCATGTCAGTCTGGAACTGGATTAATTTAACACGAGAGGAGAAAAGATACAATTAGCATTTCAAGGTACATTACACCATGTAAAGCTTGTCTAGTATTGAAGTGAGATGCTGGATACATCACACATGATCATGAGCAGTCCTTATCCCTGATAATCTGAGCATGTTTAGCATTTTTCAAGGATCTTCCAGCATGTTCCAAGAAATAAAACTAATACACCCAGAAACATTATATTTTTTAACTAATCCCTTATGTCTTTTTTAAATTCATTTTAATGTGCTGGGAATTCAGATGTATAGTGAATGAGGACTGAATAGTGCCTCCCTGAGCAAGTAATACCAGGCTGCACAAATGAAGTTAGAGAATCCAAGGGTGTTTGAATGCATCCCCTTTCAAATAGAAATGTCCCGCTGGAAGCAGATGCCAGTAAGGAGCAAGTAGAAAAGCACTGAGGTGTTATTCCCAAGCAGGCGGAAAAGCAGGAAAAGGGAAAACAACTTCCTGCAGAAATCATCAGCCTGTGTGATGCTGGTGAAACCAAAAAGAAGCAGCAACAAGAGAATCCTGCAGGTTGAAATCCACATCTGGTATCACAGCCCATGTTTTCAGCTGATGTTAACCAAAGTAACGTTTATAGAGGTTATGCTTAACTGTGCCAGAAGAGAACCTGAACATCCAAATGAAAATACTGAAAAAGGTCTATTTTTTCATGTGTTTCACACCTTTAATATCTGTTTCAGTTGTTTCAGTACATTGTAAGTTTTTGTTTTGGAGTTTTTTAATCATTGCAAATTATGTGAGAGTGTGATTATTTTTCAATTTTAAAAAATAATATTAAATAAACTGAATAAATATATTGACATTGTGAAATTACTTAAATTAAAATTTCATATTCTGCTGTCATAAAAACACGATGGAGCTACTGAACAAAAGAAATCAGGAATCCCAATCTGTGCACTTTATTTATTAAAATTTTCACCTCTATTTAAAAATGTGATTTACTTTTTTTCCCTTCAAAGAAATTAATTTTTTAGAAAAAAGGAGAAGATGACAGAAAGCAAGTAAAAAGGAAAGACTCCTCAAATTTGCAGAATAAGAAAAAAGTTGGAACGAGTCCTTATCAGTGCAGAAAGAACAAGAAAAGGTTAAGAAATACGGGGAAAATCAGTTCCAAATTATTGAATGTTAAACATTAATAATTAATTGAGACTACATTGTCCTCTTCTGCCCTCTCAAAACCTATCTCTAAGTTAATCAATCAGCCAGGCCTGACAAGCAAAGCCCAACAACAATTAATATGCTTAAACAGACAAAAATTACCAGGCTTAACCACTAGATGAGGCTAATTCTGCAATTTACACAACATAGTTAGTTGAGATAACCTAACAGACTGAGAGATTTCTTGTGATCATAAAACTTCAGACTAATAAATTACAGACCTAATTTCTCTTATGCCTAAGAGATATGCAAAGAAATAGAGCTGAAAAAAACCCTTTACAAATGGAAAAACTTAAATGAGACTAAAATAAAATTCTCTTCTATGATAAAATATTGATGAAACTGCTAGGGAAAAGTCAGTACAATTCTCTATACATAAGAAAATTAATTGGTTCAATTATATATAAAAATCAGTTTTGATTGATTTTGACACAGTATGCCCTCAAAAAATAATGTTTGATATTGAGCTGCAGTTTAATTTAATTACTCTGCAGTGAAATAGGGGTCTGGACACATAGTCTTAGTCCTTGATATTCTCAGTATAAACATTTGCTAGAAAATTTTGTCAAAATAATAATGGGTCTTCTGTAAGGGCTTGTTTTTGAGTCTGAGTCCTCTGAATTTCAAAGATTTGACATGAGCAGCACTGGATAAGGGAATGCAAAGGTGGACAAGGAAGCAATTAATGGCTTTCATATATATTCAAATTTCTGTTAACATTGAATATTTGGCAGGGGAAAAAGGCACTGCATAGGAAGCTGGACCTTCAAAATCCTTCAGCATAATCATATCCATCTGCTACACAACCCAAACAGAAATATTTTTGTTTGTTGCTTGGCTGACTGGAAGCAGCCTTCAGCACAATTCCAGTCACAGCTCCAGCTTCTATGTCTGCATTCCCAGCGAGAGACGGGAGCTGTTCTGTGGTTAGGCCTGTCTCAGCTGAGAAAAGAACCAGGCAATCAGTTCCTGGCATTTCATTGAGAAAAAATGGGAAGTATTGCTTGTTCTGTGGAACTGGAAGGCTGAGATCAGAGCCAAAGTGACCCTGTTGCTGCTGTCGGTCAGAAGGGAAAACTCTCCACAATACTCTGGGCCCTGGGAGCCTTTTTCCCATGGGAGAGTCTGAACTGACTGCTTTCCCTGACATGTGGGTGAGGAAAGACCACGAGAGGCTGAGACAGATGTCCCCAGGATGTAGTATAAGCAGAACTAAGAAGTTCGCACCAGTTTGCTGCTGGTTTTTATGTGGAACTGTGGCTGCTTAGAGGATGCAAATATGTATTCAAGATGAGAAAAAAAATAGAGCAAACATCGAGTAAACTTTCTAAAGTTAAGTGTTCGGCAACACTAAGAGTTTCTATGAACTACGTGAAATTTTACTTGTCGCTGATAAACAGGAGAAGGAATTCGATCTTGCGCAAATGCTTTTTTTTTCTTAGCATAGTCTCCAGAAACCTGCTCTGGAAACACTAGATGGCACTGACGGCTTTGCTTCTCATAGATTCTGCACAGAACCAAAAATGATATGGTGGGTGAGGAAGCTACGTCTAACTATAATGAATTCTTACATTTGGTGAAAATATAAAAAAATCTGCTACTAATAAATAGAATTTAATCATTTATTCTATTGAAATGTGGATCTCTCAATAGCAAGTTAGAATACTACCATGTTCAGGAAACTTCTAGATATGGTCAGGACTACTAATTTTTTAGTCTTCCCTCAAATTCAATGCAATACATTTAAAAGAGTATACTCTTGTCCTAGGAATAATGTAATCTGTAGGAATGATGCACTATCCTAGGTATAATGTAAAACCTCATTCATTGGAAAATTACATATAATCATGCATGTTCCAACTCCCTGGGAACATGATAGCCTTTCAAGATTTTTACTGATTCTGGGGAAGAGAACTTACTGTTTTCTTCTGAGTCATGTATCCCATTCTACTCACTGTCAGTAGTGCTTGACAGCAATAGCCCTGCATTAACTTAGTGAGTATTAGGCAGGAAGCATATGCAAGCAAGTGCAGTTGAGAGGAGGATATATTTTTGGTGGTGTTTTTGGATGTGCTGTTTCCTGACGTCCTTTAATTGATCCATGTAGGCAGTCCATCATCTCAGTCAGGAAGGACATGGGCAGTTGTAGCTTTGGCTAATAGACTCAGTGCTGTTGGTAGAGGGATCAAAACATTTCAGGTGGCCTTGGGAGATAACCATGACATCAGGGTCCCAACAGTCAAGGGACGGGGAGCCGAATAGTCTCCCTGCAGTACAGGAGGAAGAGTGTATTAACCTGCTGAGCCACCTGGATCCTTACAAGTCTATGGGACCAGATGGGATCTATCCTAGTGTGATGGGGAGCTGGCAGAAGAGCTCACCAAGGTGGTCTCCATCATTTATCACCAATCCTGGCTCACTGGGGAGGTTGGCCAGTGTAACACTCTTTCACAAGAAGGGCCAGAAGGAAGACCTGGGAGATTGCAAGCCTCTTGGCCTGACCTCAATGCCCAACAAGGTTATGGAGTATATCATCTTGAGTGTGATCACATGGCAGCTACAGTATAGACAGGGAATTAGACCCAGTCAGCATGGATTGAGAAGGGGCAGTTCCTATCTGACCAACTTAATCTCTTTTTATCACCAGGTAACCCATCTGGTGGATAACAGAAATGGTATGGGTGAAGTCTACCTGGATTTCAGCAAAGCCTTTGACACCATTCCCAGGAAAGCTGGCAGCCCATGTCTTGGACAGGTGCACCCATCACTGCTTTAAGAACCGTCTGGATGGCCGGGCCCAGAGAGTGGCAGTGAATGATGCCATGTCGGGTTAGTCACTAATGGTGTCCCCTAGGGATCAGGGTTTGGCCAAGTGCTGTTTAATATCGTTATTGATGCTCTCTATGAGGGTGTTGAATCCACCATTAGCAAATTCGAAGATGACACCAAGTTGGAGGGGAGTGTCAATCTATTAGAGGGTAGAAGAGCTCTGCAGAAGGACCTAGAAAGGCTGGATAGATGGGCCAAATCCAATGGCATGAGGTTCAACAAGACCAAATGCTAGGTTCTACATGTTGGTCACAACCCCATGCAGTGCTACAGGCTGGGAACAGAGTGGCTGGAGAACAACCAGGCAGAAAGGGACTTACTGATTGACAGGAAACTGAACAAGAGCCAGCAGTGTACCCAGGTGGCCAGGAAGGCCAATGGCATCCTGGCCTGTATCAGGAATAGCGTGGCCAGCAGGAGCAGGGAAGTGATTCTTCCTTTGTATTCAGCATTTGTTAGGCAGCACCTTGAATCCTATGTTCAGCTCTGGGCCCCTTAATTTGAGAAGCATATTGAGATACTGAAGCATGTCCAAAGAAGGGCAACAAGGATGGTGAGGGAACTGGAGCACAAATCCTGTGAGGAGTGGAGGTTGCTCCTATGAGGGAGATGTGTTTGTTTAGCCTGGAGAAGACTCAGGAGAGACCTTATCCCTCTCTACAACTGCCTGAAAGGAAGCTGTAGCCAGGTGAGGGTTGCTGTCATCTCCCAAGCAACCAGCAGTAGGTCAAGAGGGCAGTCTTAAGCTGAGCAGAGGAGGTTTAGGTTAGACATTAGGAGAAAGTTCTTTACAGACAGAGTGATTGGGCATTGGAATGGGGTGCCCAGAAAGGTGTTGGAGTCACTGTCTCTGGAGATATTTAAGAGAAGATTGGATGTGGCATTTAGTACCATGGTCTATTTGACAAGTTGGTGTTAGGTCAAAGGACGACTTGATGATCTCAGAGATCTTTTCCAACCTAACTAATTCTGTGGCTCTGTGATTCTGTGATATTATGCATATGCTTATAGTGCTGCCCATGGCAGAGGGGTTGGAACTAGATGATCTTTAAGGTCCCTTCCAACACAAACCATTCTATGATTCTATGGTTCTATGACTCAATTTTTTGAGGCTGTTTCCAGGTGAATCATGTGAATTTAAATTATAAACCTTACCTCTGGTCCAAATGCTTTTGCTATAGCACATGGATGATACAACAGCAAGTAAACCATGCAAAACTGGATGATGGGGTCAAACGACATCAATAGTGCAAAGAAGATAGAGTGAGACAAAAGCTAGAAAAACTTGATCTTGGAAAGCTGCAAGGAGTCATGTCCTTGTCCATGACCGATGTCATGTTTGAAGTCCCCCAAAGCAAACTGCGGTACAGGTATTCCAGGGCTGTTAGAAGGTGCCTGCATGCCATGGGATGCAGCTTCAACAAGATGATCTGATGAAGTGACTCACCATGGCAGTGAGGATGTGGCCAGGCAGCTGGAATAAATGATCTTGGTCAAATGCTTGTTCTCCTTCCAGCTACATATTTTGATCTGTTAGTCTGAGCCAAATAGTTTAGACCCCACAGGCAGAAATCATAAAGGAAAACAATTTTTATTATTCTGGTAGAGCCAGAATAACAAACAAACAAATAAATGCATAAAATAATAAATACATAAAATAATAAATAAGTAACTCTGGTTTATGTCTCAAAGTAGCCCATATCAGAGACATAACTGTTGGGGCTATTCAGCTGTAGTTTCCAGGAACCAAGGGCCATTTCTTGTGGAAAATGTGGGTCTGTAGCACTAATAATTTAGCAGAGCATTTTATTGACAAAACGCTTTGGGAAGATTTTTGTAGGTCCAAAATGGACGTCCAGCTGAGGTTAATCTCAAATTAAGAGGAGCAGAAATTAAATAAGACTCTCGTAAGTATCCCAGAAATGTACTGTTTAAAACTCTGTTGAAAATCACGGTGCAAATAAACTTTATTAGAAATAAAATGCACCCAACTCTATCTACAGGGACAGAAAAGAGTAAATGACAGTATAGTAATGTAGAAAGGAGATACAGAGCTATAACAGGAGAATGAGTAAATGACAGTGTAGTAATATAGAAAGGAGATACAGAGCTGTAACAGGAATTTTCTGTGTTATTTTCATAGGACTTAGAGTATGAGTTACACTCTGTGAAACTGAGTCACTTGATGCACAAAGTAAATATAGGATATGGGCTCACTCTATATGAGGCTGCACAAGCATCAAACACAAAAGGAAAATACTACTTAAAAGCTCAGGCTCAAACAGAGCAGTGTTGTGCATGCAGCCTTAAATAAACACCGGAAATTTTAATTTTTATAGTTTCCTCTTGCTCTATTCGCAGCACTCTGCTTTAGAATTTCCAGGCCATTCCAAGGAACCTAATTACCACTGGATCTAATGAATACCGTTACAGAACATCAGCAATATTCAGTTGTCCGAATCAGAGTCTGTCTCAAACAATCCTATTCTTTACAATCATAATGGAAATGAGGACTAAACAAGATCCTGTCATATGATATTTCAAGTGCTGCTGAATTTTTCATTGTTTTCTTTTAGTTCTTTCTTGCATAGATACAGGAGTTTTAATATCCATGTTCTCAACTGAATCTCATCTTTAAAATAGTAACAGTATACTCAACAGATCTTTTGTGCTTATAATGAAAGACTACTTCCCTATGATCTGTTTTTATGTATAGTCTTAGTTCATTGAAAGTGTCATTGTTTTTATATTGAGAAATAGTAAATAAAAGCATCTACTTCCTGTAAGTTGCTTGTTTATGTATCTTTAGCAAATCTCTTCTTTGTTTTAACTTTACAGCTAATGTTACAATTGCTTACCCTTTGATGTGATCAATATTTCTTAATTCTCCTAACAGTTTTGGTAGATTTTTTTCTTGTGATCTACTTTGTAAGACTGTGTGACTAGAACTAGACACAACATTGGGGTCATTCTGAATCAGGTCATTATATTTCTGGAATTATGATCAATCTCTTTCTCGACATTTTATGACCTTACCCTTTAAAGATATGCTTTGTTTTTACTTATTTTAACAGGTTTACTTTAACTTTTGTTATCAGAGATACCATCTATAAGGGAAGACAAGCCACAGGAAGATAAATTTAAGAAATTCCTCCAAAATTACAGATAGATAAGCAAGAGTCAATGACATTATTGTTATTGCTTCAGTGAGTAGTTATCTGCCGTTTGCCATCTTCTCTGTGCTTGTTGAAGGTCAGAGATTTACAAGTTCAATGTTTCAACACCAGCTGCTGTTACTGAATCACAGAAAAGCCCTGCCGATTCTGTTAAAATGGAACCACTCGGGAATAAAATAATGTATATTAGTGTCAGAAAACAACCTACTTTAAGACAGGGAAGAGGTTTAATGAATGTATGGAATGCAAACTTTGGGGGACAGGATAGGAAACTGTGGCAACAGGAAAAGGGGGAAGGTTACTGTTACCAGCAAACTCACAGATGCTATTATCTTTACAAAGGAGAATACATAAAAGCAAAACAACCAGGAGCAAGAAATGTCAAACCAACCTTTACAAATATGTGAGACCCCTGATTTTGATCCAATGCTGCAATGCATGGGCAGATAAAATCACCCATCATCGCAGATTAAGCTACAAGATTATGGAGCTGTAATTCCACCACCACCACTCCTTGACACACCTCAAAACAGACACAGATGTGTAGGTGGCACGGATGTATTTAGTCTCAGAGTGGGTAGACTAAATTTTGGTGAGATGATACAGCCAAAACAATTTTCAGTATGCATTTTGTTACTGAAAATAGTTCACATGTAAAATACCTATTTTTAAAAATAGCCCAATGACAAAATTTGCTTCACTTCCTCTATTTTTGATGACTAAACAACAACATAGTGTATGTCTGTATGGTCATGATAGAAGTTACAAGCCTACATGAAAGGATGATTACTGTACCATTAGTGACTCACTTTGAGAGTCACCAAAAGGGACTCTCACTTCTGAAACTCTGGGCCAGAAGAAGAGATAGACTTTAGGGGCCACAAGGTAAAATGTTTTCTGTTTTGGTGCAAAATTGCTGTTTCTTACGGACCAGGCAAAACCACTCTTTGTAACTCTAGTTGTGATGAGTCAATTTCTCCTCCAAAGAGTTTACATTCCAGGTAGATGTAACACACAGAGCTGTGACAGGAGTCAGAGCCCATCGGTGGTTTATTTCTTTTCCCTATGTTTAAATGACACGCTGCTGGTTGGAGAAGATACTAGGCAGAACAGCAAAGATGGCGAGAAGGACCATCATGAGGAGAGCCCATCAGGGAACAAGGAAGCGGAGGAGATGAGTGATGGGCAGGGAGAGTGAGAAGAACAGGTGACTAGCTCAGACTGACCTGGACTGCGGGGCAGTTCAATGCTATAATGAGTCCCACTCATAAGGGAAACGCAGAGCAGGTCCTTTGCCGTTTGATTTCCTTTCTGTGGTGAATATAGTTTGTGCTTGATTTGCTTCCTAGAGGAAACTGAAATGTAGCGAGGTATCTGAGAGCTGGGAATTGCTCCCAAATTGCTTTGCTTAGATGTAAGGAAGATGCTTAAGGGCCCCGAGTTTCTTATCGATCACACTGAAAGGCATGATTAAATATCTTATGCTCAAATTCTCATACTAACTGTGTTTGGTTGCTGAGCTTTTGATTTTAGAATGTGGTCTATACTGGACCTTTTGCTAAGAAAGGTTCCTATGCAGAGGTGGAGAGAGAAAAGTTTTCCAAGCCTGCCTGTTTTTAACCTCAGGATTGTTTTCAGAGTCAGGCTGAACTCTTCCTGTTTGAAGTTTCAGAGGATGAAGGATGAGCTATTTTTATATAAACAGTAAACATTTTCCATGAGACGGTTTATCAGATCCTGTGTTGTCAGATCTCTCAGAAGGAGAGATTTACTGGGATTTTGTGTTCAGTTTTAAATGTATCTTTCTGAAAAAAATTTCTGTTGCTACTCAATAAAAGAAATGCCAAAGAAAGCTGCGTAATTCCATGTGTGGGATTAACCAGGAAACAGCTTTGAATTGTTATATTGTCTTCATTCCTTCCTGTTGTAATAATAAGAGAGCAAAGAGCAAGCATGCCAGTTGGTGGTAGAATGATAACACCAGAGATGTGCCCTCACAGGCAGACTCACTGTGGTCACACTCACAGCTTTTAATGAAAAGAATTAAAAACTTGTTACATTTCTGGCATATCTAAGGCTACATTCAAATGTCACTTAAACAGCTAAAACACATTCAAATTCAAACAATTTTTCTGTTGAAGATCTGAGAAAGTGACTCTGCTCCATTCTGCTTGACAGTATTTTCAGTTGTTTCTGATAGTGGAGATCATAATTAGCAACTGTTGGGAGGTTTTGTCTTGGGAATATCCCAGATTTATTGTGTGGGTGTAGTACTTGTCTAGCATGATCCAGTTGAATAGACTGCTTCCTCACCTTGAACATTAGATTTTTCCATCAAGTAGATTGCAAGAATTTAGTTTTATTTCAGCTGTCAGCTGCCATGAACTCCTTCTCATTTGCTGCATCAGGCATTCTTGCTTCAGATGGCACAGAACAAACAATAAAGACCTGGAGGGCCTTTCTGCACCCAGCAAAAGAACAAACATGCAAGGCTATGGTGTATCATGTAACAGGAAATAGTGCTTGCTAGGACTTGCGTGAAGATTAATATAGTTTCCACTAATGTTAAAAGAGAAGTTTTAGTCCCTAGCCTGATAATGTGCTTACGTATGATTTCTGTAGCAGTGCCTGCATGTCAGTGCCATTGGAAAAAGCAGGACCCTCCTCCTGATTAGATCCTCTGGGCTCTGCTGTCGTATAAGTGGCATGAATTAGGCATCTCATTCCTCCCCCTTGCCCATCTCACAAAGCCCTAAAATTTCTCACGTCATTCTGTTTCAAAGGCTATGGAATTCAAGTATTATCCAGCAGAAAACACTTGCAGGTAAGGAGATGCTATAGAAATGTTCTGAGACTTCATCAAACACTTCTCAGTTACACTCTTGTCCCTAAACACGATGGCAGATGATGGAACATAAGGGATTAATTTCTTATAATGAATGATTGCAAAACAGAGTCAGTCAGTGAAGGTAGTTACAGTAGATCCTACAGGGCTGTTAAAAGAAAATATAAACCAAGAAAACAACATGCACTTGCATAACAATTCTTTTCAGCAGATCAGGTGAAATGTGTCCATGCTGTTACAGAAAAAAATTAAGAAATTACGCTAGGTATACAACATAAAGAAGGAAAACTTATTTGCAATAGAGCTACAAAATAAATTGTAAAACTCTTTTTTTTGTTTGCAGCTGTGAAATAAAAATGACAGAAAGAGCACACTGGAGTAATTAATTCTTTTTTAATAGTTTATATTTCTTCTGTCCATGTAATCACTTCCGATTTATTGCAATTTCTTCTCATTGCATTCATTCAAATCAGGGTTTGCTTAAAGTCAAATAACTGAGACATAATGCACAAAAATTTTTGATTTGAGCTTAAGGGGGAGGTGATGTATCTTTCAAGAAGAACTGATTGACTGTGAGAGAAAAAATTAATTCCTCTTTTGAAAAGGTAGAAATTATTTTGGTTAAAGAACGAGTTTGGGTTTAGCTATTTTTTATTGATCTGACGGAAAAACCCATTGGCTTCACAATTAGTTTCTAGAACTCTGGCAGGCTTGGTGCCATGACCACATTCTCGGGTTGCCTGTTCCAGTGACCTATAATTCTTCCAGTAAAGAACCCTTTCCCAGTATCCAAACTGAATTTCCCCTGGTACAGCTTCATGCCATTTCATTATGTCCTATCACTGGTCATACTGGCACCAGGAGTTATGTAAATGAAATTATTTTCACCTTTATCACAAAAACAAAAACACATAACAAAACATATTCATTGACCAGCCAAATGTAAAAAGAAAGTAGGAAGCCTTGGCTCTTATTAAAGGTAGATCAATGCTCTAAATAGGGACAACACACTTCTTTCATATTAATGAACTAAACCTGTCTTACACTACCTAGGGGATTCTGACTTTTTTCAGTGTTGTTCTCTTTTTGCCTCAACCTGGGGCATCCCAGAAGTTGTATAAATTGCTTAATCATCTCCACTGTTCATCAGTGACTCCCTTTTTCTTGAATCTCCTTTTGAGCAGATCTAGGATCAAGCCATAGCAGAGGTAAAAGGCTGAAGCCATCATGAATGAAAAAATGAAGATCCTAATTTTCTTATATATATCCCTGACATATTCTAACTGATACATAATAAAAATCAGTGTTCATTTTTTACAATGAATTTTTAAATTAAACAAAACCAAACAAAACCTCAAAACCAACCAAAGAAAAAACAGCCCTAGGTGATAAGGGATGTTGTGTGAACACCTCTCACATCAAAGGCTAGATAATATTTTAACAAAAAGTACTGTCTGACAGGATGCTTGTCAGGGTACTGAATTCTCTGATTTGCCACAACATAAGGAAACAGATACTGTACAAAGGATTCAGAAGAGGCTGTGAGCAATAGACTCATAATACCAGCTAGGAAGGAGTGATATAATGTACTACAGTATATTTCATAATTTTTTTGTTAGTTGCTTTTTTCTCATCTTGAGTTTAAAACAGTCAGCTCTCTAGACACCAAATGTGTTGTCTGAGTAGAGTGGACTTGTATAGCACAAGCTCTGTCCTCACAAGAACAAAAAGGCAGATGGACATACTGTAAAGGTATCTTACACCTGGTTTAACATATGGACGATTTCTAGAGCTTCAATAAATATTTTGTGTTCCATTGTATCTGATGCTTTGGGAAATCTCAGTTCTGATAGGTGACAAAAACATTTCTTTGGCTAAGTCTCTGAGACTTCCTTATTACTAAGGAATCGTATCAGTCTCTTGACGACCTTCAATTTCAAATTCTATGGTTTCAATCTTTTTCTTGTATTTAAGTTGCCAGATTCATCCTGCGCCCTTCCCTTGTGTAATGACAGTGCCTCTGAGTTAGTTTCTTGTAACCAAGCCTAAAGTTATATTACTAAATAAGAAAGATCGTATAACCTAATCAGTCTCTCAAGATCTACAGTTCTCTTCGTGTACACTGTAGTGATCTTTATAGTTAGATCCTTGTTTTCCCTCCAATTCGACTTCTAACCTTCGTATTATCTGTTTTAAGTCATTTTCCTTTGATATTGCTTTAAATGCTTTCCTGAAGCAAAAAAATGTGACTTAACACATTTACATTGTGTATTAAAACATTTGTATTAGTTAAAGGAAGCTACGAAGTTCATTTATCATACTATTTTGTTAAATTCATTCCTTACTTATATTTTATCAGTTTTCATGTTTAGTTATTGTCAAATACAGTGAAATTTCCTAAATGTTAGTGATTCTATGTCACTCCTTTTAAAAACCTTATTCCAGCATTTGCTACCTGACTTTTTTTTTCAGAGTTTCAGTTAATTTATTTTTCTCTGAATTATACTTCATCTTCAAAATGTGTCTTTCTACTTCATGCCAAAACCTTCTTACCCACCTGGAATTGATCTTCTGTTCAGAGTCAGTATTCCTACCAAAAAGTGAAATGACAAATTTTGCTTTTAAGCCATACCTAGAATATCTTAAATTTCTATCCTACTTTACACTTTTCATCTTTGTTTCTTTTTGCCCTGTCTAAACAATTGACATTTTTCTTGCTACATTTTTTTTAAGGCCTAGTTTTGTTCAAGAGCTTTTACTTTATCCCTCCATTTTCTAACCTCTGAGAGCCTTCATTCCATTTACCTCCAGGCCTCTAGAAGAAATGGTAAGCCGGATGTAAAACTACCCTCCGCTTCCAATATAGTCAATGCAGAAAGATAGACAGAAAGTTATTCAAACTACCAATAACTCAGCTTCTGTCTGAAAGTATCTGTTTTTCTTCCTTGACTGTAATAAGAAAGCTGGATGGCTATGCTCCTAACCTAGTCAAACCTATGAAGCATATACACTTATGGGAGATTTAACTTACATACGTAACACCTCTGAAATTTTTCTAAATCAAATTATTATTGATATGCTGAAGTACTTTTTAAAGATTTTATTTTTAGGGCATACACTTTCATTTTGCTTTTGGACCTTCTGAAAATTCAGATCATTCAAGTACCTGAACTTTTTACTCTATCTGACTTCTGATTGATTCATTGATTTTTTCGAAGTCAAAATGCTGTCAGTGCAAGTACACATTTTGTAATCAGCTCTTCCTTAATACCCATGGTACTTGGCAAAGCCTAAGTCAAAATAGAAATACTTAATAATGGGGGCAAAGGTTGCTGGTTAAACACTGTATCAACTATGATGCTGAGGTTCATCTGGATCCTGCGGCTGTTTTTTGCTAAGCTAGAGTGAGAGCTTCTGGTGAAACACAAATGTTTAAACCCATGCTAATCTCCTTTAGTCGTATGTTAATGCTAGAGCAAAAAGACAGAATCATCTTACAAATCTCTATTAATGTATTTTAAATGTGTACTTTAGGGCGAGATGAATCACGTTCTCTGTATGCTTATCTTTCCAAAGCAGAGATCCAACATTAAGGGAAGTCAATTTCATTCCTGAAGATGACTTGCATAGGAATTCCAACAATATTTTCAGCATCTACACAGATATCTCAATCAGATACTCAGCTGCACACAATTATGATCTAGATAAATTGTTTTTCTTTTGAAATTACTTGCTTGAGTTTATTCCTTCTCATCATAATGCTTAAGGCTAACTGATCATCCCTTTCCTGTTTCTCACATCTGCTCACAACATGCACACATCAATAATTATGTTCCACTCACACTTGCTGTTCTGTCATGTTATTGCTAATGCTGTCCTTGGATTCTTGTTCTGAGATACTATCTAATACATTTGGAAACCTTCAACACTTAAACATTTAGTGTCTTTGTTTCCAGTTAAAAATGAAAGATGATTTAAAAAAATCTAGAGTTAAAATTCAGGAATATTATGCAAAATAGTAAGGATTCACAAGAATACATAAAATAAATAAAATAAATTAGCAAAAAGGAAGAAAAGAAATATATTTGCTTGTAAGGAATTATTTTGAATAAGTGAATCTCCATTGTACACATGTTTTCAAACTATGCCTGAGGACACAAAAAATGATGATGCAGAAAGATTTAGGAAGCCTCTGTAGTCAATAACGTTCTTGGAAAATTAGTGTAGAAATTAGTGTAGTGTGGGAAGAGACAGAAATAAGCCAAATTCTTGGTCTTATTAATTACAGAGAGCGAAGGAGGAAAGGCAGATCTCTGGAGAGGGATTCCTGGATTCCACCTCTTTCAGTTTTCTTTTGTTTTCTCTCATGGCTTTTTTTTTAATTACAAGGAAAAGAAACAGCCCAGATCGATCATTCTTGTGTAAGTGATAAATTCAGATCTATAGATAGATAAACGTTGGCTTTTACCTCTTTTTGTTACATCAGTTGGTTTTAGGATTCATATTTCTTTCGCAGAGATGTCCCTTAAATAATAAGGTGCCCGAATCCACGAGTTAAATATGTTAAAGTGAGATCCCAGTGAACTCCATCTGAGCTTGTCAGTCCATCTCCTGTATTTCAGTAGGGCCTAGGAGAAGAGTGCAGTGGCATATCTACCAAGTGCAGTGAGACATTGTGTGGGGTGGCAGTCACTCAGCAGGCAGGTTCTGTCCCTGGAATGGGGACTGGCACGGCACGGGACAAAAGGAGCCTTTTTCTGACTTCATTTGCTCCCCTGCTTTGGCAGATTCTATGGCTTCTGCGGACAATATTACCTGTGATGGTCAAAGGAGACTACACCAAGGTTGCTCAGCTGGCAAGGACAAGGTGACTTGTGACTGATTGTGGGGTTCAATTCTCAGCCCCTTCCCAGTGCCAGTTGTCACTCTGCTGACACAGGTGCACACCAAGGCACCACGACTGACAGCATCAGCAAAAGGTGCTGTTGTGGGGCAAGGAGGGCGTGAAATCACAGCTGCAGGAGGGCACGAGGCACACTGCACTTTCCAGGACCAGGGGTGATCATCTTTGTTGATTTGAGTAGGTGTTCCTAGAAGGCTGCCATCACCCAACTGCTGCCGTCTGTGGGTGCAGAGTATTTGCCTGAATGACACACATGTGGTGCTGCATCACCTGCATTTATACCAATGGCACTATTTACTGATGTAGACATGCCTCAGACTCAAGGTGACAGTCATTGAATACATTCTCTCAAATAAATTCCTGGAACAATATTGGCCTTAGCTGCCGCTTGGGAAGGATCAGTGCCCAGGCCTTTGTTAGACCACATGTAGCTTTCAGAATAATCCCATGTCTTATTGATGTTTCCTCATTCCCACAGATCTGGGCATTTGTTCAGTCCCCACCAGATCAGTTCTGCCAGGTGTGGAAGTGGGTACATGACTGTTTTAGCAAAATGCAAATTCTTTCCAGTAGTCTCAAGCAAATCCTACTAATTGAATCACTCTGCTAAATAAATTGCGAATACCTGAGTCATGCATTATTTTAATGCTCTTGCAAAAAATTAGCTTCAAGAAAACCGATATGAATTACTGAGACAAAATTACTATCCAGCAATACAGTCTAGGTTAAATGCTCCTTTCCTAAAAGGCCTGCTGAGAGGGACTGAGATATATTGGTGTATTCTGCTTACTTCCACACCTGAAGTATGGTATCAATGATTCCACTGGAGATTTTTTTCCTTAGAAAACTCTCCAGAAAAATCAAGTAGAAGTGGTTCTTTTATTGCCACGTGACAATATGCTATAGGACAATGAAAATCCTATTGCACTTCCCAAATTATTTTTTCATTGAACAACAAATAGGATGCTTTTGCCTTTTTTTTCATTGTTCTACTTATACCAGTAACACTTTTATCTATAATTGACCAGATTTAGTCTCCTATAAATTGTTTGTGTGCAGAACACACTCTTGTCTATGTTTGCCATTCCCTGTGCTAAAGGTTCAGTGGTTAACATGTCAGCCAGTTGGTTTTGGCACTATCTATTTCACTAAAAGGAAAAATACAGATTTATTTGTACAGCTGCACCAAAATGTGCAATGTCTCTTTGGAAGGATTTATCTCACTGTTACAAAACTCTTTTTATGGTCAGTGGAGAAACAGAGGAAACTCTCTAAGTGTTGGTTCAGGCCATCCTAGAGGAGTTGTTTCAGACAGCTTGAGTGAATTAATTTCCCCAGATGCTTTTTGAGAGCAATGGGGGCTTCACACAGATAAAACTATAAATGAATCTCATCCTTAGTATGCTAGGGTCTTAGTACTAATGAAGGCATGATGCAGCCATATACTGCAGTCCCCTAAAGCAATCTCTGTACATACAAATACCTCCCTTCATGTCCTTGCCCCTTCAGGATCTGCTAGTTCAGTGGAAGAATATCCTCCCTCTAATCTCTTTACCTGTAAATTATCTCCTCCCCAAGGTCAACCATGCATCCATGCATCCAGAAATCTTTTTTTTTTGTTTTTTAAGAAAGTTATAGGGTAGAGAGAACAAGCCAAAGTGTATAAGCAGCTACTGTAGTTGTCCATCTCTCCTTGCTCTCCATCTGCCTTTGGGCACACAGAAACTTAGAAAACTTAGGTTTTCTCATGAGTTGTGATAGAAGAAATCACAAGCCCTGCTTGGAGCGCTGGTTCCCCTCTGCTCTAATGGATGTGGTTATTGCAGTTTGTGAGTTACAAGGGGGTTTTTGTCAATGGTCGCTGCTTTAGTTCACTTTTCCTTAGAACTGTGTTTCACTATTTTATGCGTCTAATTGTTACTCATCTGTGGTATAATTCTTCGGTAGTAAGGATGTTGTCTTGACCCAAGTGTAGGAAAGACAACCTCTTAGAAAGAAACATCAGAACTCTGAACTTTATTCTTTCTTCATAATTTATATGCCTATGTTTACACTCACTGTTCTGCTCTGTATATGAGATACGTTCATAGGTGAACAGCACAGATGTTTGTCATCTGTGGCACCATTGCAAATTTAACAACTCCATATCTCTGTTTCTGAGCACTTAGGTGAACATTAGAGCTCCTTTATACACTGGATATTAAGAAAAAAATTTAAATTATTTTTCTTGTTAAATTGAAAATATGTTTTACAAGCAATACATACTTGATTGGATTTCATGCCTTAATTGTAATANGTCAGAGTGTTAAACCAGAAATCAAAATTTGCCAAGTTTAGGAGAAAAAAATGACCTCAAATGTTTTCAGTGCTTTTGCCACTCTACAATCTCTGAACAATGTGGCTTAAAAATTTTTGGTAAATAATCCCTTTCCCTTTATTTGTCAGCTTTGGGTAGGAAAGTGGTTTCTGAATATGTGAAGTAATAGGTGATGTAGAAGTCTGGAAGAGCTAGAACATAATGAGGGAAATCTTGAGTGTATTTGAATAGTACATATTTTTAAGGGAAACTTTCTTGTTGGAGGAAAAAAACCCCAATGAGTTGGCAAACATGTTTGAAAAAATAATGAAAAATTCTCTGTTAACAGTCCAAGAGTCTTGTATAGTTGCTTTAAACACATGTTCAGTGACTAATTCATATTATATGGAATTTCTCAAGTGGGCAGCAATTTGTGTAATTTTCTGCCCAACTAAGATTTTTATTAATATTGAACCATGTTTGAGCTGTTATTGTAACAGTGGATTTTTTTTCACTCTTCCATTGGTGAAATCTCTATTAATACTAAAGAAAATTAGGCCCAGATTGTTGCTCACTTTATATAAAATGAACAAATTTTCATTACAGTTATATTTGTCTTAATTTTAAGCTACAATGGCATGTGAATATGTTCTCAAATAATCGTCAAAGGAGGCAAGAAGTCTTTTCTTTGCAAGGCTTGGAAACAAACATTACACAATATCTCTTTTCAGATGAAATAAACTATGGAAATAATTGCTAGATGTTGCATTAGAAGTTAGTTTCAGATACATTAGGATACGCATTGAGATGAACTGTTCTTTAAACAAAACTTTTTTTTCCCTCACCTTTACATTTTTCCAGAATATAAAAAATGCATGTCTATTTCTTGCAGAATTTTGACATAATGCAGGAATGAGGATTTTCAGATGAAAAATAGAAAGAAATCAAGGTTTTGAATGTTCCTTCTCTCTTTTTACTGCATATCTTCCACTAAAAATAATAATACCTGGACAACAAAAAATTTATCCCCTTTATTCTTTTTACATCTACTGTGGATAGAATGATAATATCTCTATTTTTATTTTTTTTTGCTTTTTTAATTGCTTTAGAAGTATTATTTTTGTTCTCAAGTAGAGCGAGGAAAGACTATATGACACAGATGTTAGTGGAATGAACTAATGATCCATTTTACATAGAATTCCAGCTCTGACAAAACAAAATTTGTATGTTACAAGGACAAATTCCCCACAGTGCAGCTCCTTTGAGAATTCCAGTGTTCGAAAGGATAATCCTATGTCACCTGGGGCAATGCTAACCCAATATTTTGCAGTGCAAGTCAGAAGATCACTAACCACTTCAGGAAACACAAAAATACCAAAAGCATATGCAAAGTATAAATAGAAACCACAGCCTATTCCCCACGACCTGTTATGTTTGTAATGCTAATTAAAATGAACCTTAGTGCTATTTTTTAATATTGCAGGTGTCCATTTGCTAAATTGCATAGATAAAAGAAACTGTTATTAAATAGAAAAATGTTCTTGCTAGAATTTTTTGGGGGGATATGAAAGAAAAACAGATGGCTTCAGAATCAAATGCAATATGAGACCTTTTTTAAAGTTTAATTACAAGTGTATCATGCAATTTCTATAGACGAAGACAGTTGCTGTATGTGGGGCTGAGAAACTGTTACTAAGAGACAGGTAAAGCTAACCAAAATTTCCCTGGGAAAATAAGTAATTCCACAGTTATCTTTGGGGGGGGGGGGGGTAAAAAAATAAAAAAGAAGAAGACAAGTTTTGACTTGTGGACAGTAGGTAAAGTAGTGACTGTGAGGGAGATTATGATGTGCGATAATTGTATGTGAGTGTTGATGCTGAGGATTTTGGTACTCAGCACAGCTAATGTATGTGATTTGGTTTCCAACCCATCTTTGAAAGATATTGTATAAGTCCTCGCTAATTTGCCCTTACATAGCTACTGAGAGAATACATGAATGAAATGCCTTCCACTGCAAGAAGTTCATGGGACTGGGAGTCGTAATGGTTTTATGATGAGATGTTTACAGTTAGGACAGAGGAGATGCACTGACACGCTTTATGTGTGTTGTAAATGCACGATATAGGGGGAAAAAATCAATCATTATGAACTACACAGCTGTCTATTCATTCCTCAAAATCCGTGACAACCCGCAGCACTTCTTTCTGTTCCACATGCACCTGATCAGCTTCTCTTAGATCTGAGAATAGTTTAGTGGGTCTTCAGCATGTGAGGAATTATCTAAAGGAATTTTGGAGACAAAAGACTGTGATCAAGTCTTACGAAACTGTAGTGACACACCATCCTGATGAGCCAGCTTTGTGTCTTTTTAATTAGCTGAAAGCCACTGTATAATCATTTCCAATGAAGTCTTGTGAGTCCAATTCCCTGAGAACACTGTGAGCATGAAAAAATAATTCAATTTAACATCTGAAACCAAATCCCTGTCCATGTTCATGACTGCATATACAAGCCATCCTCAGCAGTGACAGCTGAAGAAACTGCTGCCCACCAGCCCCTCTCTCTGCTGTGTAGTAGAGCCTATCCCTCCCTGATACACTTCACTCAGATCACTTGGATTTGATTAAACAATTAAAGTTAGAAAAATTTAATAGGTCAATTTATCTTGGGTGAGGTAACACGAATTGTTTTGAATACCTCGGCTAAATGTTCTGAGAATACAGTAATCTCTGTGCAGGCAGATAATAGTGAGCTGGACTAAGCCACCGCTGGAAAGTGATACATATTAATTAGTAATTTCATGTCTGTGCTTTGGCCTGAGTCTGCATTTCTGAGACCACAATTGGTTCTCTGTTAGCTACAAGAATCATATGCTCAAAGTGGTTTTTTTAAATATAAATTACATACATTAGAAATAGAATATTTGCGATATTTATTAAAAAAATCATTCTTTTTTTGGACAAGAAACATTTTGGAACCATGTTTCAAGGCAGTTTAATGTGTTAACTGTTAATTATTTGAACTGATGTGCAAAATAAGAATATTCTTTGGTTTTCAGGCTTAAAAGAGATGTGAAAAGCTCGTTATTTACTTTCAGTTTAGCTTTGCCACAAATAAAATATTACAACACCTTCACGAGTCAGCATGGTTACAGAAGTGGTTTGGAAAATTGACTAGCCTTTTTATTTTTTTGCAACAGTTTAAACTAAATAAATCTTTTCCGTCTTTTGGATGTACAACAAATATTCAGTCCTTTGGGCTTCTTATGTCTGGCAATTGCCCCCTGAACTGTGGCTTTATCTGTCAGAACATCTCTAAAACCCTCTAATTGCCAATTTCATTATGAGGTTGATAAACTATACCCTTGTCTGCTGTGTGACATCTAAATACTTTACTCTTTATCACATTTTTCAAAGACATCCTTCTGCTAAGTGAAACCTTTGGGAGTACAGGGCTGCTAGAAACAGGTCTCTAAAATGGTTATTTTCGCCTTCTGAGCGGGTGAGCAGCTCCACAGGAGTTACTAGCTTCTTGTGATTTTTGTACCAACTGAACACAGAAGCCACTTGACTCAGAAGTATGGGCCATTTGAAAAGTATGTGTTTTTGTAAGTGATGGAGGCACTGGAAATTTTGAACCAAATCATGGTGTCTTCCACCATTTTATGTTTTCCCTTACCACCTCCAGCTGTCTTTGGCAAAGCCTGTCTCAGAGGGAAGAGCCAGTGCATAAGACAAGTACAGTGAGGAAAAGATAAAGAGCTATGTGGCTGTTACATCTATACTAATATCCTCCAGATGCGTGCAATGCATCTGGTGCACATGCATATGAGTTTTTTGAGGGGGATAGAGGGAGATAGTTGGCATAGTATATGCTGTCTAGCAGAAATTTGTTGAAGTAAAAAAATAATTGTTTGCACAAGTGACGTTCATCTTCAACTACAGATGGTAAGTAATGAAGGTAAAATTTGTATTTTGTACTTATGGTCTACTGGCAGCTATTAAAGGATCAATGTAGACCACTATACAAAATGTTGATCATATCCAGATCAAAAAATGGTCAAGGAAATATTAATTCCATATTTGTCAAGATACAAGTCTCCTTCAAAAAAGAACCCCTGCCACACAAACTTTAAGACAGTACCAAGTTCTTTATTCAATATTTAAAATATTCTATTTCTAGTCTCTGTGTCAGAATAAATAAATCCTTTGCATCTATCACAGGTCATCTGTACCCAAACGACTGTTTTCTTAAGAAGAATACAAGAAAAACAGTGGATATTTTATGAGATTCCAGCATAAAAATACACAACATGAACTGAAGACCAAGTTGTCAGTAGCTGATTACCAAAATTTTCAAATCATGACCAGGGCATATGACAGCAGGATGGCAAACAGTTTCCTTGAGTGCTTCCCTACTCTCCTTGTTCATGTTCCCGAGGGGATGCCTTGAGTTTCATGTAGTTACAGCAACTTGACAGAATATCTTAGGGCTTACATGGCAAATTATAAACGCTGTCAGCTTTTTTTAGTCCACATCATAAGGAATTTCAGAGGAATTTGGAGATTCTTTACATGGCGAAGCTCCCTATCTCTTCCCAGTTCTTAGTTCAAAACATTGCAATCAAGTTCATATATAACTTTAGTATATCATATTAAGCCATTAATCATATGGCATATGGAAACAACTAAGTCAATTATTTAAGCAGTTTTTAGGAGATGGGATGACCAATGATAAATGCAAAGCATTTCCTGTGGACTTATTTTCTGTGCTGCAAAACCAAGAAACTATAGTAAATCTTCAGGTTAAATGACCATCACCATAACTAGCAACCCAGAGATATGGAAGCTTGTTGATATCCATTGTAAAAGAATTAGAATCACATGGGTTTGGGTCCTTGACCATAAAAGACTGTGAATGGAGAGAGGTGTTCCCATCTCAGTTTCTTCAGTCGTTTGGTGTGTTGGGACAGTGGCATTCTATATCTCATGGGAGCCAGGATGTTAAAGAGGAACTAATGAATTAATTGTGACTCACTACCACAGTGCTTCCTGCCTCACTCATTGCTCAGGCCATGTCTAAGTTCAGACTATGGCTCTAATATATTGCCACTTAACAAACCTGTGTGCCATAATTGCAAACTTCAGTATTCCAGTTTAATTCCTTAGAACTGACCTTAGAATTCTTGGGCATTGGATTCTATCCTAACTTTTGTTCAGTGATGGTTGATATAACACCAATGGGCTGGGATAATTTTGTGACCATGCCTTCTAAGCTACCAAGTCAGACGTTGCTGAGAGGAAATGACATGCAACTTATGAAGGTTGTTTATACAATAAATACAAGTGAGGAAGTGATTTCAACTTTGTTATTGCTAATAATGCTTGAGGAGAGGATGCGGACATCCAAATTCCTGTTTAGTTAAAATGAGCCAATGAGCCTATCTCTAGAACCTAGACAAAATGCTCAGATGAAGTAAAAAGCTAAATAACATTATTACTGTTAGCATCTCTATATTATAAAACCAGGATGGGGAGATCCCACTGATAAATGGAAGTATATGGTTAGACAGGCAAGATCATGGAATTCAAGTCAATACCTTTTTCAGGCTCCATTTTAATACTCTCAAAATATTTTCTTGCAGAGAAGGATTGAAAGTGTTTCATTTTCAGTAAATATTCTCTGGTTTCCCTGGGTCTTTTAATAACTGACCTACTTTTTTCCATGTCACAAATTTTCTGCTTGCCTACCTCCCCAGTCACTTATTTGCTATGATCTGGCTGATATTTAGCAAAGACTGGCTCATATCATGGTGTAAAGAGCTGGTGTCTTTTTACATTGTTATTGTTCTTCAGGTGCCAGAATCTCTTTGTATGAGTTTATCTCCCAATTCAATTCAAGTGAAAAAAATCCAGCATGTCCATGTCGAGTAGTATCCAAGTCCTTCATAATACATCCTGGTTCTTTGGCACAGTTAGATCAAAGTGGGAATGTTTAGAAACAGTATGAGTGAAGAGGAGGTGGGAAAAAAGACATCTACAGATCCTTCTAAGAGGTGAAATCATAGAGTGCATGTGTGTGTGAGTTTAGTTAGTTCAAGCTTCCTTTGACCTAATTTGCTGTTGTTTACTCAGTCAATGGCAGTTGCTTACAGAGTTGATGGCAACTGTTTACACGACTGTGTTAAGTATCCTTCCATTTCTTTCCATAAGTCAAAAGTGCCAAACAGAACCAGAACGACATTTCTAGATGGAATCTCAGTCATATATAAATATGAATTGTCAAAAATCCCAAGTAGAATTTTGACAAATCTGCTAAAAATCCTATGAGCTGGACCTCATGGGATAATATGAACTATACTGTCAGAGGACAAACAGTTCTGTGATGGACTAGCCTGGGTGTTGGCAGGCTTTCAGTGAAATGCTCTGTGCTATTGCCAGGGTATTCCGGGGAAAGCACCCACTCTTGTCCCTGAGTGCATGATTAACGGCAGGCAACATGGGACGTATGAGTCTGAGCTTCAATGAGCTGAGGGAAGAAATGAGCAGCATTCCTGGACCCATTCTGGCTGCTTTGCTGCTGCATAAGCTGGCAGGATTCACCATTTCCTTCTGTATGGCCTCCAACCCCGCTCGGGGGTAGCAGTGATGTCAGGGCACAGAAGAGAATAGCTTCCCGGGGCTGATGGGAATATCAGTGTCTCGTTACCTGTGGGGCCAGGGCATGAAAAAGATTTATGATCCTCTCAACCTTGTCAAAGATCAAGTGTTTCTAGGCACTCCTGAAGCAGTGAACCCATGAACCAGAGAACCCATAGAGCCATATGATGTCATCTCTTCAGCTCAGGTCACCCCACTTAAGTTTGAGCTGTGTCTTTGACAAGAAATCTTCACTATGTCCACTGGCAAAGTAATATTCAAGTACCTTAAGCCTCTGACTAAAGCCACAATACAGTTCCTGTTTGCATCCTGCAATGTCTGTGCACTGGAGGAAATACCCATATTAGTTTGAACATTACAATCTGCTGTCTTTGGGATCCGCACAAGAAGACAAGTCATCTCTTGGGTCTGTGTGCAAAGATCACACGTGCTCCCACATCTCAGAGCCATGCAGAGTGCTCAGCTGTGAATTTTCCTCACTCGTGCTGCCAAACACATTCAGGACGTAAGATAGAGCTCTTCCCCCCAACTATCACCAGTGACTCCATAAATGTCAGCTTGAGCATGCAGCCAACAGGTTCTGGAAGGGGAAGGCAACAGCTATGAAGGAGCTATATTCCTATTGACAGCCATGCAAAAGTCAGTAGGAAAGAATAGCTTCTTAAACACTAAAAAGACCTCACTAAAATGCTTGCCAAATGGTTATGCTGCATCTGGCTTTGACTGCTTCGCGCCTAGACACAGCAAACAGGGTGTTTACAAAACATTTAACCAAAAGCAGAGGATAAGCACCATATGGAAACTGCTGCTGCCAGGTGCAGAGATACAAACAGAATATTTAAAATAGGCCTCATTTTTGTTTGGATTTCTTTGTGGAAATACAAACATCATACTCCATAAATGTCATTTGGGGTCCTGTTCCATGACCAATATAGATAAACCTTGCTGCTGTCAAAAGGAGAGGTCCTAGAATCCCATCATGTCTGTCTGCCTTCCTGGATCCTTGTTTCCATTCTTGTTTTTACCCCTTCTTCATGGTAGCTCTTCTTACCCCATAAGGAACCTGTGCAGTTGCTAACTTCATAGAAATGATAGAAATGATAGAAAACTATCATTGATGGGGTTGGGGTTATTTTTCTGGTCTATTTCCTGTGGCTTTAGACCTCTGAATCAGCTCACTGAGGACACACTTGATACCTGAAGGGCACAGGAAAAGTGCAAGAGTACTGTCCAGGATGGGAGGACCCCTTTACAGCAGCAGTGAACTATTGGCAAAGCCACCCTCATCCCCTCATCCTGCAGCCTTAGACATAAACATCTGTGCCACCACACTCAGAGTTCAAGGACCTGGGCTCTGAACTGGGTCACACAATACAGTGTAACCTTATTCCAGACAAGCTGTCCAACTCCAGTTTCCTTTGGAAGGAGGTCATACCTTTCTCCAGACCACCTTGCAGACTGCAGACTTCAGCTACTGTGGTGCTAGGCTTGTTTTTATAAAGACTCCAATATGTTTGCTGTCACTATTAAAGTGGTTTCTTTTCCTTCTTTTTCTCATGTTCAAAAGGAAGTGGATTATTTTTAGCTCATGTTTCACCTTTTGAACTTGCATGTGGACATTAAAGTCAACATGAGAGAATTCTGCTTCGAAAGATGGATGCTTCAGAAATGACAGGCAAGAGAGAACCAAGTGACAATGTTTCTGTGATACGTGCATAAGATGGAATGCACCACGTTCAGAAAAAGACCAAATGTAGGACTTCTGGAAAACTGGGAAACTTGGAATCTACTGCTCAAATCCTCCTTGTCATCTTCCATCTGAGGCTGGAGATGTTTATTAAAATGTTACACTGAGGACCCTCACGTCCCAAAGGTGTCTGTAGTTCTCTAGGGCAATTTCTGCCATTTCTTCTTCAGCTGTGAACTGCTTTTTGTTGATAGGTGATGCAGACCCGGGTATCTGGTCTGGGATGCTCTAGTGAGATCTTTACATTGTTTTGTGGGGAACAAGGGGATGAGGCCACAAATCTGTGATTACATGGGCCAGGTAGTAGCTGTAATAAAGCTGAGATGTCAGGTTCAAAAAAAAAGAGAAAGGTGTTATTTGTATAATCAGCTATGCCACTAAAATTGTCAAGGACAAGATAGGCCAAAGGAAGGGATTCTTCCCTGACATACTGAGGTCCTGCCACACTGATAAAACTGAAGGACAGTTTCTAGAGGTCTTTTATCATATACTAAAAGGAATTACAGATTGTTGTCCCTCACAAACAGCCAGGTTCCTTTAGCACCTCTGAAAAATGAGGTGGTTTTTATTCAGTCCATTTTAGGAGTGAAGAAAAAGCAACATACTGTCCAATAATATGATTGTGAAATCAGGGTGTTTTGGGGAAGGTAAACTGTCATGTGTTAGCTCACTTCTAAAACCAAATTTGTTTTCTGTATTTCTGTGGGAAATCGGAGGATGTTATGAGTCATGCAATTTTGGACTTCAGCAAGCACAGCATTGATATAAATAGTGAAACACTGGGGAGTCTTAGACAGAGGAAGAGACTGAGAGGTCTTCTAGCAAGGCTGGTAGGACAGGAAGAAAAAAATGAAGACAAAGATCCTTCTTTTTCTTGGGCTACTATATGTTGTGTGTTCTTCTGCTTTTCCAGTGGTTCCAGAAAATGAAAACAAAGATATGCAATTTGCTAAGGTAAGGACTACAGTCAAAACTTAAGAAATAATTTATTCAGAAAATGACCATACCGATGTGTTAGTGGTGTAGAATATTTTATTAAGAGCTCTCTGCATTTGAAAAGAAAGTTTCATATTCTAAACTGTTGCTTTTTCTTCCCTATCAGAAATATCTGGAAAACTTTTATGATTTTAAAGAAGAAAAAAATTCTCTTTTTAAAATAACGAACCTCAATCACATGGCTGACAAAATCCGAGAGATGCAGTCATTCTTTGGGCTAGAGGTGACTGGTGAATTGAATCATAAGACAGTGGACATGATGAAGCAGGCTAGATGTGGAATACCTGACATACGTTCATACAGCACCTTCCCACGCAGCCCTACGTGGAAGAAAGAGGATGTGACATATCGGTAACATACATTAAAGCTTGTTTTTCTCTACACCACTGAGAAGCTTTGTGAATGCTAGGCAGAAGTAATTATGAACAGGTTCTTCCGTATTCTTGCATTTATCCATATGAAAGCTCCATTCAGGATGAAGGGGCCATGAATATGGCCCTTAGTGATGAAAGTGTCAAAATAGGAGTTTAAATTACTTTGTAAACAGCCTGCTAAATAATACACTCAGTAGATAGAAGGAACGCAACTGAGGATATATGTGTTAGGGTTTCTGAAAGACACGAAAGGAAACAGTGAAAGCTTCATCTTTTATGTAGGCAAATATTTTGAAAATAAACTCAAGACATATAAATCATAATAACCACTGATTAAAATATTTGACCTTGACACCATTTGTCCCAGACACATGTTGTAGTTGCTTTTAATTCCTTTGTCCTTATTTCACAGGATTTTGAACTACACTCCAGACATGCTGCAAGCTGATGTAGAGGAAGCAATTGCAAAAGCCTTCCAGCTCTGGAGTAGTGTCACACCTTTGAGATTCACCAGGCTCTATAGTGGTCAAGCAGATATAATGATCTCTTTTGCATCTGGATGTAAGAGGATTCTCTTGCCTGGGTATTATAGTATTTGTAACTTTTTCTTACCAATATGATGAAAAGCATCACATTTTTCTCTCTCTTATTTTTAGTTCATGGTGACTTCTATTCATTTGATGGTCCTGGAGGAACTCTGGCTCATGCCTACCCCCCCAGCAGTGGGTTAGGAGGAGATGCCCATTTTGATGAAGATGAAAACTGGACCAAATTTCCTACCTATAGTGGTAGGTAATCTTAAATATTGTGATAAATATTGCGTTGCCTGTTTTTAATTAGACAGACTTTTCTGGAAGATGCTGTAGTGTCACGCATCCTATGGCAGTAGTTCCACTGTTTATTGAAAAGTAAAATGTCAGGGTAATTAAATCAAATAATTCTGCATATTTTGATCTAGGCTTCAGTCATGACAGTTCCCTGAAGTTAATGCAGACAGCAATTAGAGCTGCAGTGAAGGAAATGAGATTAGCATGAAACAGCAATGTTAGGTAATCATGATATTGTAAGGCAGGGAATTTTTGCCCTCAGGTAATGAACTTAAAATTTGTAGTATAAGCACTCCTTTTTTTTTTTCTGATTTAAAATTATACACAATTTTAACTTCTGAAAAGGAAAAAATAATCTAGAGTTTATTGGTAAATGTTATTAAATGAAACTGTGGAGTGTTCTGGTTTCCAGCAATGTCCACGGATTATTTTACATGTTACTTGTCTTTGTAGTTGCCATGCAAATTCCACGTCATTTATTAGTCCGAGAAATATTCCTAGAATTCTAAAATATTCTCACTCGGTTTTTAATTTATTTGTTATTAACATTAAAGAAAATTTGATTCTTTATTGGTAGGAAAATTTCTGCAACATGGGTAAAAGCTATTTCCAGATTAGTTTCTCAGTGAGAAATAAGTGTCTATAATTCAAAGCTCATTTCTTCTCCAGGATGCCAGAGAGCCCCTTACTTGGGGCATAGCTAGATTTTGACGTTTTTAAAGTCCATGAACAATATATCATTCATGAAAAGATGGCACTGCCATGCAAAAAACATTTGCACTCTCAGGCAAAAAAAATTATTTAGTGTTTTTAATTTGTGATGAATTTTTCTTAGGATACAGCTTATTTCTTGTTGCTGCTCATGAGTTGGGCCATTCACTGGGTCTTGGACACTCCAATGTCTTTGGTGCTTTGATGTATCCTATATATATGGCCAGGGATACAAGGGACTACCAGCTCCATCAGGATGATATTGATGGCATTCAAGCCCTCTATGGTAAGCAAAAGGCATTATTTTTTAGGGAATGATGGATAGCAATTTATAATTCATTTTACCTAACAGCTAAAATGTACTGATTTCCTACTATAAAAAGAATATTGAGGTTAATTTCCTGTTACTATTTTAGGGCAAATCTCTAGGTTTCTTTGCGATTAACAGTCCACAGCTGGAAAATAGCATCTGTAGGCTGTATCCATGCCAGTTAGTCAAAAGTTCCAACAGTCTTTCTCCAATGATACTAGTGGAACAACCCATGTCTGTAGCATTAAACTCTCTTTATCTTCTACAAAGAGTGGTCACATTCCAAGTAGCCTATGCATTTCACTCCTCATAGTACATCATGAAACTCTGCAACCATGGACTATGCTAATCCACCTTTCAATCCTACATTTATCTATTTTACAAAGGACCTCCCAGGGAATCTCCTCCAGTAAAAGCTTTTCCCCCACAAGAACCAACTGAAATGACACCTGCAGAAGCACCAACTGAAATGTCACCTAGGGAAAAACCAACAGAAACAACACCCTCCAAACCCCCATCACGACCTGAGGACTGTGATCCTCATCTGACTTTTGATGCTATCACCACACTCCGTGGGGAAATACTGTTCTTCAAAGGAAGGTAAGTGCTTTCATCTCTAGCAACATCGTTTTGTGAGACTCACAAAGCTGTTGAAAAGGTCACTAGTGACTTTTTGTGTTATTCTTTTTGTGACCTAGGAGTTTGCACTAGACCACTGCCCAGTAGTGTCTATAGGTATCCCCTGCTGTTATATGTGTCCACTTTTTGAACACGCTCTGACACTGGTACTGTGCGTGTTGTTGGTTGGCCCATCTGCCTCAGTAAGGGAGAACAGAATGTAAGGCTCAGGATTTCACTCACTACTGTGCTAGTAGTTTTGTTGATTGAACACACAATGCAGAATTGTAGCTTACAGTCTTAATAATTTTCATGGAAGAGGAGAAAGAAACTCCTTGAACTGGATTTTAAAATGTTTCTCAAGAATGTTTAATTAACATTTGTAACCAAACTGAGATGAAGAATACAACTGTGCCTACTTGCATGAGCCATAGTGAAGAGAAAGCTGCAATTGTCAGCACTATCACATGTTGTCCTGGACAAGCCACCAGGATGCCAATGAAGAGCTGTACAGGGCCACCAGGTCAAAGCTCGAGGCAAAAGGTTGAATAAGATGACCTTGAGAGGTTACTTCCAACCTCAGCTATTCTGTGACCTCAGAACAATGCATTGTAAAGGGCAAATATCTGTTTGGGAGCAGGGCAAAGTGAAGCATTGCAATCCCAAAAGGCGTGATATCTCTGCCTCATAATGAGCAGTGGCCCCAGCACCCAGACAGTCAGATTTAAAGCATAGTTCTGGGCTTCTGATCTACTAGTAAAGTACAGACAATGAAACACTGCTGTTTTCATTTTTGTCAGCTATGTCTGGCGCAAAAGCCCATATTTCTCAGAAATTGAGCATGACACCATCTCTTCTTTCTGGCCATCGCTGGTAACTGGCTTTGATGCTGCTTATGAGGTTGACAAGAAGGATCGAGTGCTATTTTTTAAAGGTATTTATGCTACATTTCCATCAGTCCTTTTTATGAATTAATGACATTTTAGTAATACTGCTAATGTTATTTAATAATAAAGGAAGAAATATTATACTAATATTCTTACCAATTCTAATAATAATACTAGCAGTATTAGGGCCTATTCTTAATATTTAAATCCATTTGAATTTTTAAAATGCTGTTACTGACATTAATTAATTCTGCTTCACAACAGTCTTATACAATATGCTATTACTCTTCTTTGATCAGTGAGAGAGAAGATCATAGCTGAGAAAAAAATTGAATGCTACATTAAGTTATTTAAATATATTTTTTAAAGTGCCAAACACACTAAAAATATGTTGACCTTTAACTATTGAGTATATAATTTAATGACTATAAAAAGTGGATCTTCCAACAGCTGTGAGATATTCAAACTTATATGTACCCTAAAAGGCCAGGTTTTCAGCTGGTGGCATTTACTACACAGAAAGCTCTGTGACTTTTTTGAAAAGGAGATCAAGAATCCCTGTAACTTTTTCTCTTTTCCTGTAGATGACCAGTACTGGGCTGTCAGTGGCTACACCATAGACCCAGGCTTCCCCAAGCACATTCAGAACCTGGGCTTCCCCACCAGCGTCAGGAAAATCGATGCCGCTGTTCATGATGAAAATACCAAGAAAACCTATTTTTTTGTAGGAAACAAGTACTGGAGGTAAAGTTCTTTCCTCTTCTGTACAGCAAATAACCAAAGTAGCTTTTCAAATCAAGTTATATTAGTATTTGTACAGTTAGTTCATGTTCTCCTGTTGTCATCTTTCTCAGTCAGTAACAGCTGAAACTCAGAGGCCATTACTCAGGTCTTTTCATATAACAAAGTCCGTAACACCTGAGATAAGACAACATTCATTTATTCTTACCACATAAATCAACAGGCAAATGAGCTTTGTTTATTCATTAGGAAGCAGTATGATCTTAGAAAAGTCAATATGAGTAGGCATGCCTTGTCATCATATTGTATGTTCATTCAGTAGCTATTAAGGGACAAAAGTGTTCTGTGAAATCTCTAAACAAGAAATCCATCAAGACAGTTGTGGAAGGGCATTGAAATGTTTACTACTTAAGAAACAATGCAGCTAAGCAGTAATCTTAGCTTTTAAAATCAATCTGTAATATTATCTTAAAAGAGTATTATCACACCAGAAGTTTGTGTTTCTCTTATGGGGTCAATTCACAGATTGCATGCTGAAAAATCAAAATAATACGTTTGAATAATTATTTAAGTTTATTACTTAGTATAAGCCCCATCCAGCCTTATTGTCAGTCTCAGGGAATGAAAGTGAACTCTTTAGTCAGATATTCCGAAAACAGCCTTACATAGGCTACTAAAGATGTAAATATTCACACAGCCAGGATTTATACAGTTCCATGAGATCACAGATGCTTGCAGTTACTGAATTTTCAGCTGAGAGAAGGTGTATTTTGTAAAAATTCCATCTGTTTTCAACATTGAACATCACATGCTTATTTTCTGTTCCTATGAAATTTCTTTATTTAGTTTCAATGAAAATACCCAATCAATGGAAAGGGGATATCCAAGAAAAATAGCAGCAGACTTCCAAGGGATTGACCACACAGTTGATGCTGCCTTTCAGAAAAATGGTAAATAAATTAAAATTATTATATTAATTTAAAAATTTAAAACAAGTTAATAGTAATTCAAAAATAACACAGAAGATCACTAACCAAGGCTAAAAATGTATATCTTTCAAATATATATTCAATGGTTTTTATTTTTTTTCAATAGAAAGAAAATAGTAAGTGTATAACAATAGGTATACAAAAATGAAATATTAATTTGTCAATATTTTGTCCGTTCAATTCTAGGATATTTCTACTTTTTCCATGGATCAAATCAGTATGAGATTGACATCAAGAAGCACAAACTCATCCGTATAATGAAGAACAACAGCTGGTTTAATTGCTAAAAATGTTAAGTGGTTGTGTAAGGCTGTATTTGCACCAGAAATGGTTTTACATGTTCTTTGGTTCTAAACAATGTTATTCAGCTGTTACTGTACATCTGAGTCTGAAATTATGGTCTTTGACAATTCTAATTTAAAGCCTTAAAATGTAAAACCTGATGTACAGTTAATTTATTTTGTTCTCCAACTATTTATTAATCAAGTTGTTTTTGAGTAATAAAGTATTTTGTTTGAGTATAACAGCACTCTTGTGTCCTGGTTCAGTCCACTGGAGACAAGGCGTCTTCTGTAACCACACACAAGACTGAACAACACCATCAACATTTTTAGTAGGACACAATATCTGTGAGGGAAAAGTTAAAGCGAAGAAGTAGGAGGGCAGTTCTTGCAGACAATAAGAAATTACTTGGGGAGGAGGGGAACAAAGATACTCAGGAAAAATGTAGGGGAGGCATAAAGAGGGAAGAGGATATCCTACACTGAAGGGAGAGACTGGGGGCTGGGCCTCACCTGCCATGACCTGATGCCACAGGGACAGAGTGGGATGCAGGAATGGATACAGGTGCCTGCTAGTAGATGGGAACATGGCAACGGGCTGAGAGGACCAGTGCTCCAATGCCACTGTGTGTGGTTTTGGTACACAGAGTCATTGGTATAGCAGGACATGAGTGACCATCGAGAAGGGTGAGTGTCCAGTCTGGGGATGGAAGCATCATGCAGGAGGGGTGGGAAGTGATGGAGATAACATAGGGTCACAGGGAGTCAGTGAATTAGCCCTGCTGAGCTGCGCATGCATGCCTTGGGAATGGGGTTAGGGCTGGCAGCCCACCTCACAATGGTGAACTAGAAACCACTAACGAGGACTACTTCTCAGAGCAAACAAGCCAAAATGATAAGAAAAACCCCCACAATTTTCATATAAGTACCTCAGATAAATCCTCCAGAGGATGCATTGTGAGACACAGGGAAAAACATATCTGCTTCCCCCATGCACCTTGTTTGAGTCCCCCCAAAGGACAGTAGCTCATACTCTAAGCATGCCTTGGCCTGTAATAAAGCTTGGCTAGAGCCCATCCTCTCTTTCAAAAGATTTAATCCCATTTCTCACAACACTGCTCTGATGATGTGATTGTACAAGGAAGCTGACTCGCTATTCCTCTTTCTCTAGCATAATTGCCAAAGACAGAAAGAGAGGATGGAAGTGGCTGATGAGGACAGTATTCCAGTTACCACAGCTCAAACCCTGTTAGGCAAAGGTGAGATTTGCTCTTGGTCTTCTGCACAGGGCAGATCCCTCAGACATCTGGTCAAAACACATACTAACACCTGTTGCACCATCCATGAGGGTCAGAGGAAGCTGTGTGTCTTGAAGTGTACCCACAGACTCACTGTCCTAGAGCAGACAAGACCAAAGAAAGTCTGTGGAGATGATGCCAGGTGGGATGGGGCTTTGAACAACCTGGTCTAGTGGAAGGTGTCCCAGCCCATTGCAGGGGATTTGGAACTAGATGCTCCTTAAAATCCCTTCTAAACCAAATCTTTCTATGATTCTGTGATCTTGGAATATCTCTTCTCTGCCATATTCTCTTCATGTATGCTTTGTGTCATGTTAGATTCATTCTGAGCACCTATAAAAGCAGGGTCTAAAACCAACATAGTTGGAAATGAAGCCACGGCTTAAAAGTCAAGTAGGGACTGAAGAACTCAGCACTGCCACAAGGGTAATGGTGTCATGGCCTGACAAGAGGGTGAGCTCACCTGGCAGAAGTTCAGGCAGGGCAGAGACACAGGAAATCTGATGTTGCCCCAACAGCTCCCATGTGTTTCTCAATAGCTTGTGCTGCATACACAGCCTATCCTGAAGAAATTTCAGTTCAAGGACTTTAGATGCCTCCGGATGCAGGGGGCTTGTGAGACTGTTTGTACATAAATAATGGCGTTTATCCCTTTTTTTTTTAAAAATGCCTACAGACTGATATCCTAACTAGATGCCTTCTTATATGTGACGTGTACCTTAGAAATCAGGCCTTTAAGCTCTGGTTGTTTGCTGAGACTTGACAGTGGTTAAAGAGGAATCAAAAAGAACATTTCAGCAACAGTAAAGCAGCACACTTTTGATGTTTACAATGACTCACATTAACTTAGTTCTCTTACATATGGTTGGTACAGGTTTTTAGTTATGGTATCCAGAAAATAGTAGAATTACTACCTCTGCCTCTTCATATTAATTGGATCGAATTTCCAGTATCTGAAAAGATGAGTAATATTTACTTGGTTGTGAAGGAAAATCTAAAAAGTGCAACCTGTAGCATAAGTGGAAGACAGCATGGCATGGATTTCATCTGGATAAGGGGATTGGTAAGATGTGCTAACCACAGAATTTCCATCTATATTTCTGCTTTGTTAATGTCTTAAATTCTGAAATGAAAAAAAATTACTTTTCGTTTGGGAAAAGCAATGACATTCCTGGCAAATGGAAGACGTAATTCAGATGAGGTTGGAAACAGGAATCCTGGAGCTGCCTGTATACGCAGGGTGGGCAAGAGATTTCTTGTAACCATGATTTTGTTATAACTCATAAATGATTGCTGGAACTAAAGGCCTCTTGGGTACCAGTAGGGGAAATTTGTCCATAAACATAATTTCAAGTATGTATCCTCTATGAATATGAACTTTCCCTGGAGCCTGAGGCCAGGCATGTAAAAAATAGAGACACACAAAATAACCTGTTACATCTGAAATTCTTGACTGCTTAACTGGTGTCCCATAACCAATGTCCTGCAAATGAAATCTCGGACAAAAATGCCTTAATGATTTCAAGCAGGGGTGACCTGTGTGCAAGCTTACTGGAATTAGAAGGGCCATGTCAGTGAATCAACATTACCATTCTGGAGACTGAGAACTGTTACATAAAAGCTAGAAGTAGGTCACACACTCATCTTTGTCAGCAATATGGCATTCTTGAGGCTAGGTTTGTGCTGCCAGTTCTGAGGGTTTTGCAGCACAGGCAGGAAGGAGGTGCCAAGGACACTGAGTTAAGCAATGCTCATGGCAGCACACACTGAAGCTGCAGTTTTGCAGCTCAGAAGTTTCCTGTACACAGAACTGCTCTCCCAAATTTTGACTGGGATGCTACACTGCTACCAGAGTCCAGACCTGGCCAGGACACTGAGATTACATAAAGGCAGCAGAGTGGGGCAGTTTCAAGCTCCATGCAGTTAAGCCCTTGGCTTTGCCAAACAAGCCATGTTAATTATGTCCAGTTGAGACTATGAGATGTTGTGGTTTTTTTCTCCATACTACAGTATGCATTAATTTTAAAATACATAAATGCGCATTAGGAATAATCTTGTCAAAAAAAGAAGCCAATTTTAATCCTTCTTGCCAGTGTTACATGTCATTTTTTGCTACAGCTATCAGGGCTGGGGCTGTGGGAACGCATCGAAGGCAGAAGATTGATTCCAGAAGGAGAGATAAGGGTAATCCTAGGAGTTTACCCAGGTACTTTTACAGGTTGATAAAAGGAGAACATAACAATTTGCACACTGACTTCTTTAAGCCAAAACAAGGAATTGCCATTATTTGTTGTGCAAATAAATAAAAAGGAATAAATAAAGACATCTCAAAGGATGACATCAAAGCAGTTCCCTCCAGTTATATAATTTTCTTCATAAAGCATATTCTAGGCTATTGATCTGTTGAGGACAACGGTGAATAGTCTCAAGAAAAATGGAAAAGATGTTGACAGAGTAGCAGAACTATGTATTTGAGAAGGCAGATAATCAAAAACTAAAAAAATTTTATCAATAGCTTCCTAGATGGTTCTGATAGATTCTAATGGCCCTATAATCAGAGAAGAAGATTAGTGAGGAAAATTTATCACAAACTGCAGGACAGAAAACTACTTCTCCCTTCTAGTACACATGGAGCCAATATGGGAAGAGAAAAAAAGGTTGGAAAGATATAGCAGGGCTGTAAGTCCCGGAAGCTATTTCTTCAGCTAAGGACTGTGAGAGTATATGCTGCACAGAACCCTACACACAATTTTCAGATTCATCTCACCCCCTCAAAGACATCTCGCATAACTAAGTGAGTAGTGTCGTTGAAAGCTCCCTTAAGGGATTACTTATCCTTAGCCCAGCTATCCCATTTCTGAGTCATTCCCTGAACCTGTCCACCTCCTTCTGTGGACTAGGGAGAGGGTTTCTAATGGGAATGTCTCAGTTAGGTATCTGGTGCTAGTGACGAATTCAATCCTCAGTGGCCAGACCACCCCTGCAGAGTGGCACCAGCCTTGCCAGGGTCTGGCCCTGTTTCAGCTGCTCAAGCCTAGCAGTACCCCATGTCTGGCCTTTGGATGGCCACAGACCCCCTGTGCACTGGGCATCCTTCTGGTACCAATGCAGTGCTCTTTAGCAGGAAATAATTTTAGCAAATACCTCAAGTGTGCAATATGCCTGTAATATCTCCTTTCACATCTGTATTATCCCTCAGCTCAGTGGAAGGGGCTTTATCTCTCAGCATACGTAGCATCCCACCTGCCCTGTGTAACACTCCAGGTCTAAGCTGCACGCTGCCTGAGCGGTTCACTTATATTTAAGACTCCAAGAGGTTTCACCCACATGAACTCTTGCAAAACCTTTGGTTCTCTTATACCTTGAATCAGAGAATCACTAAATCACAGAATGAACAAGGTTGGAAAAGACCATAGTGGTCACTGAGTCCAACCTATTACCTAACTTATTACCAACCTTTTACCCAAAACCATCCCATCATCTACATCATGGCACTAAGTACATCATCCAATCTTTTCTTGAACATATCCAGGGATGGTGAATTCACCACCTCCCTGGGAAGCCCATTCCAATGGAAAATCACTCTCTCTGTGAAAAAGTTTTTCCTAATATCCAGTCTAAACCTTCTCTGATGCAGCTTAAGACTGTGCCCTCTTGTTCTGTCACTGAGAGCCTGAGAGAAGAGACCAACATTCTCCTGACTACAGCCTCTCCTCAGGTAGTTACAGACAGCAATAAGGTCACCCCTGAGCCTCCTCTTCTCCAGGCTGAACAACCCCAGCTCCCTCAGCCGCTCCTCACAGGGCTTGTGCTCCAGCCCCTTCACCATCCTCGTTGCCCTTCTCTGGACATGCTCCAGTAACTCAACATCTTTCTTAAACTGAGGGGCCCAGAACTGGACACAGCACTCAAGCTGTGGCCTAACCACTGCTGAGTACATGAGAAGAATGACTTCCCTGGTCCTGCTGGCCACACTATTCTTGATGCAGGCCAGGATGCCATTGGCCTTCTTGGCTCCTGGGCACACTGCTGGCTCATATGAAGTTTCTTATCGACCATCACTCCTAAGTCCCTCTCTGCTTGACCACTCTCCAGCCACTCAGTCCCCAGCCTATAGCTCTGCATGGGGTTATTATGACCAAAGTAAAGAACCTGGCACTCAGACTTGTTAAATCTCATCTTGTTAGAATCAGCCCATCTTTGCAGTCTGTTAAGGTCCCTCTGAAGGGCCTCCTGCCCTCTAACAAGTCAACACTTGCTCCCAACTTGGTATCATCTGCAAACTTGCTAATCACATAAAGACAGCATGCTACAAGCAGGTAACAAGCATTTTCCCAAGAGAACTCCTTTTAATTAGTGAGAAAATAAGCATTTTGGCAAAGGTTTCAGGGGTAACATGCAACTAAGGCAGAAGCATTACACTAAAAGCACCCAGGAAACAAAGCAATCAGTAACCCAGCTTAGAATACAATCCCCTTGGCTTTAAATTACACAAAAGAGTAAAGAAAGGGAAAAGAAAGGAGAGATTAAAAGAACAAAGAAAGCAGGAAGAAGAGATTAGAATGTTCCTGTGGAGATCCCATCATGATGGCAGGTCCCGTAGGGGAAGGCTGAGATGGAGCCAGATGTGTTTATTTAAGTGTTTTGGCTACCGTGGCCACCCCTCCTGGGCAGCACCGACCACTCTGTGCTGTCCAGGCCAAAAGGTAGCGCAGCCCATCAAGACTCCAGGGGACATGGTGTGGGCAGGCTACCAGGCAGACCTCTCTTGATTGACAACCTTAACCTCATTTGGCTGAGAGCTTAACCACATGGCTCATGAGCCATGTGTGCTATGGGCTGTTGTGTTGGACCATGTGTGTCCTGGTCTTGCCATGAGGCTGCAGGTCTGACCATAGCCCTCCCCTGTTACACACACATAGACAAGATGGTTGGTCCTAAAAAATAAACAGTCTAGTGAGATACAAATCCAGTCTCTCACATTCTGCAATGCTTCGGGTGTACCCTAAGTCCTCTGTCAGACCCATGCAGAAATCTCAGATACATGAGACTGTCTTCAGTGGCAGTAAACCTCTCTTTTCAGGTTTCTCATGGACTTCACCATCACCATCGCTTTATCCTCATTTGTGGCAATGCATGGACAGTATCATTGGGTGTGGACCTGCTCTTGAGTCTCAGCAGTTCTCACCACCAGTGGCAGACAAGGAGAACAGAGGAACCTCTCCTCTGACTAGGACAGCCATCAAAGAGTTTGATCCAGAAAACCAGAGTGCTTTATAAAACCTTATTGTAAGTACAAAAGAAGGAGACTATGAAAGTCAATGAGCAATTCTCAGAGAGCAGTGGAAAAACTGCTGAATAAAAGTAACATGAAAACATCTTGGCTCAATTTTTAATTTTTATATATGCTGGGAAATTTTTTTCATTTCTTTGTGTTAATTCCACATTTTCTTACAAACAAAAGGAAGTTTTATCCAGGTGAGTATTGTATGAAAGGAAAACGCCATAAAAAAGCACTGCTCCAGCAAGCAGGGAGTTACAGCACTGCCAGGACACTACCAAAGGGAAAGATGGTGGCAATATGATAGCCTAAAAAAGTACACATTCCTATACAAAAAATCACAAAACAAAACAAAGCAAAAAAGCAACAAACAATCCAAACCCAAACCACCAAACAAAAAATCAACAAAACAAACAACAAAACCAAAACAAAATAAAAAATACCAACACCAAAATTAGAAGACAAATTTTCTGCTTATCATGTAACCTTGTGCGAATGTTTTTCTGTTTACATCCTTCAACAACCCTTTTGAAATCAATACTTACTTTGAATAGAAAATATTAAAGAGATATGCTTTAGGTTTTGGAGAATATGTTTTAAAAACTGAAAGATTAATAAGCTTATTACAATAAACTACAGATCTATTTTATTCTCATGAATCATATTTCCATGTCGCATAAGCTGCCCAAGGGTAGAACAGGATGAAAGAACACACCAAACTGTTTTATGGTAAAACCCTTTTTTTGCAAGTTCAGTTGCTAATTAGAAATTGAGAATTAATGAGTCAGGGAAAGCTTTATAAAGCAAGCAATTTCTATATAAAGGTGAAGCAGTTGTGGGCAGACTAGAAAATAGGCTTCTCTAAAGGCTAGTGGCAATGAGAACGGAGAACCTCCCAACTCTCCTGTTATTTTGTGAGGCAATTTCTTGTGCTTTCCCTGCAGATATAGGGCAGAAGAAGGAAGAAGGCATGCAACCTATCCAGGTGAGGAAGACAGACCTCTGGGAAGATCTTTAGCAACTGTTGAGCATCCACTGCAGTCTCTGGAACTAGTAAACAGCAGCTGAAGAGCTAGTAGAATAAATAACAAAATTGAATAATTCTCAAAATGAGGATGGTGGGAGAACAGGGGTGTAGTCATAATGACAAAAGCTTCTTTAGATCCAGCACATCTTGTTTTGTCTTCTTTTAGAGAACAACTAAACCTGATGATCATTCACTTATGTGAATCACTTATGTGTTGATTCTACAAATAATTAAACTCCTGAGTCAGTCTAGGTTTGGTTTGCAATTCAGGTGGAAATATGGTTATTCAAGTGACTTGTGGTATTATGAAACATAGCTCTTCATAAAATAAGTTGGGGGTTTTTTGCGGATTTTACTGTCAAAAATGTGGGGAAATGGGATGCTACTGCTGAAATTTTATATTCAGTCATATATTTCAAACTGCCTCTTCTAAAGGACTCTGGGTAACCCTGAAGTGCAAGGTAAGCAGAGCTCACCTTATTAGAAAATGATAGACTAATGTTAATTTTTAATGTATTTGGAGTTAACTGCAAATTATTTATAGTGATAATAGAGGGTAAAAAACTATTGTTAAGGGGAAAAATATTCATATAGGCCTTAACAAATTCTATTATCCATGCTTCCATAGAACAGAAAAAAAGTATTGCAGAAGTACATGACAAAGTGGTGTTAGTATAATATCTTATGAGCTTCAAAAGCAAACACCATTGACTGTCAAATTTATATTGTTTTCATTAGAAGTATCTGGATAACTACCATGGCTTTAGAAAAGGTGGGCAGTCTTTTGTTTGGAAAAGTAATAACCCAATGACCCAAAAGAAATGCAGAAATTCTTTGGGCTGGATGTGACAGGGGTAGCATATTCTGGCACTTTGGACTTGGTAAGGAAATGTTCCTGTGGATTCCTTGACATGGCTGAGTTCTTCACCTTTGCAGGAAACCCAAAATGGGTGAAACAAGTTCTGACATACAGGTAATTACAGTGGAATTCTTCATGTGAAAACAGTGTTCTACAAAGCAGAAATGGTAAGAACACAGCTGTTTTTCTATGTTGCATTTTAAAGGACATTAAACTACACACCAGACCTGCATCCAGTAGGTGTCAATGCAGCCGTCAAGAAAGCCTTAAGTGTTTGGAGCAGTGTGACTCCACTGAGATTCATCAGGAAAGACAAAAGTGATGCAGACATAATTATCTCCTCTGCAGCCAGAGGTAAAACTCCAAGCAATCATTATGAGTTATCACCAATTTGCTGCCTACGTGGAGCAGTTGACTTGAAATACTCATGATTTCTTCCCATAGACAGCATATATTATATTCAAAGTCAAGCTGAACAAGCAGACAGAAAACATAGTTCTTGCTCAAGGTGCTATGGCTGTAATTCCTGACAATCTTTTGGGGATGGTATAGAGGCAGATGAAAAGAAGAAGACAGAAAATAACAGTAAGGAGCTGGTTCCATACCTACTATATTCTGTCTAGTTTGTGTATGAACCCCTAGTAAGCTGTGTATGGGATTTGCTCCTCAGATCACAATGATTTCAGCCCCTTTGACAGCCCAGGAGGGTCTGTTGCTCACGTCTATGCACCCGACAAGGACACAGGTGGAAACACGCACTTCGATGAGGATGAAACCTGGATCAAAAGCATAGAGGGTAAGGAATGAAGTTCTCCAACCCCTTCTTGAAGCAAGTTGCACAAGAAATCAAGGGTGCAGTGCCTGTCTCCTCTCTTCCTTAAGTGCTTAAATTGCTGCTGATTGGGAGGAGCATTGTGCTATGGTTTCCATAGCTATAAAACCCCTGAGCCTTCTGGTTAAAATGTAAAGGCCCCATCTGAGCTTCTGCCATGCACTGGGAGATTTATTTGGGAGGGGGCCCCCTTCTCCCCACTACTCCAACCTGCTTGCCTCTCCTCACATATCACTTGCACTGGCCCAGGATCCTTCTCCCACATTGACTTCTACAGGATCTCAAGACTATTTATTTGTATTCTGCTATAATGATTTAATTATTTTTCTTTCTGACCAGAATTTTATCTCTAACTAAATATCCCACAAGAGCTTTGCTTGCTTAAACAAGCAGTTCTGAAAGTTTCTGGCACTTACCTTACACTCTTCAATGTTACTCAGAACAAATGTAAAGACACAGCTCTTACTGTCATAAGTATGCATTTTGGTTTTTGTTTTCAGGTGCAAACCTGTTTTATGTTGTTCCCCATGAGTGTGGCCATTCAGTTGGACTTTTCCATTCCAAAGATCTCAGTGCTCTGATTGTATCCAGTTTGCAAGAAATTTGACCCTTCATTACTCCCCCTTCATCAGGATGATATTACTGACATTCAGTATCTCTATGGTAATTCACAACTATTAATTAACTAGTGCTCGTAGTTTCAAAGACTTTGGAATGCCTTGCAGTGACATTTTTGTGTACTGGATATACCTCAGAAAGTTCTCGCTACAACTTGTTCCATAAACTGCTTCTTTGAGGACTATCTTTTAACACACGCAATGATCAAAGGAAACCTACTGAGCTAAAAGACACAACTGAGTCAAAAGGTCCTGCATTGCCCAACACCTGTGGCCCTAATTTAACTTTTGATGCTGTCCATGGTAAAATAGTGTCTTTTTAAAACAAGTAAGACAGCTCCTATAAGTAAAATAGCTGGGTATCGGTTTTTAAAAATTAAGACCCATAGCACGAAAAAATAACTTTACCCAGAATATCAGCCATTCTAGACAGGAAGGCAAGACAAAAACAAAGAGGGTGGTGGGGAAAATGAAGAGACATAGTTATAAGGAGGAAGATAACCTTTGAAACATGCTGCGTACACGGTGAGGAAAGATAGCTCCTCCACAAACACAAGTCGTTTTCACTTTAGGCTATAAGTAAGTCCCAAGTGTTTGGCATCTGGGAGAGCTCAGCTTTGACAAAATGCACCATCAGCTCTGGGACATTTGACACTTTTATTGCTATTCTTGCTTTGAGAGAGCTGAGAGTTTACCAGTTCTGACACAATGCCAGCTTGAAGACCCCCTGTAGTGGTGATCTAGTATGGTAATAGAAGGAGAAGACAGTTGATACAGTGCAAAACTCAAAGTGTCCCTCTCCAGGGCATGACATCCCGAGGTCTGAGGGAGAAGAGTAAAGGAGTTGATTTCTCTTGTTTTCATTCGATAGGGCTGTGTTCTCTAAAAATCGACATTAAAGGGAATTCTCACATCAGAGTTTGGAGTTCACAAAACCAGTAAAGTGCTATTTTGCAGAAAAGCATGACGCACACTGATTGTTTCTTCTAAGCTGGTTCTGATAAAACCAGGGGTGGGATTCATTTCCAAAATCTTTTCCCTTACCAGTCATGTGAGCCATGTCTCTCTAAGCTCCATTTCTGTGTAAGGGAAAACAAATTTTTTGACAGCAGTTCCTCTCACCTATTTTAGATGTCTGGATGAAGATGAGATCAATCATATCATACTAGTGTAACTAACTTAGGTATGTGGTTGGGTTTAGTCAAATAAATCCTGCTCTGATAGCTATGATGAGGTTTCATGCATTGGCGTGTATGAATACCTAATTTCATTTAAAACCTGTTCTATATTTACGTAAGGCACAAAGATCCTGCGGTGAGAACCATTGATTTTAATTCAGTATCTTCATTCTGACCAAGGCTGCCACCTGGTGTTGATACTGCATATGAAATTCCTGAAAAAGATGAAACAGTCATTTTTAAAGGTAAAATGTTGTCTTTTTTATTTTCCCATGTTGTCTTCTAGGTAGCCTTGAGAGTTTGTGTCTGGCTTAAAAACCCCTTAAGCTCTTTCTGTAGGATTCCACAAAATTCAATTTAGTCTAAAAATTGGTGTGTTTCCATCACAGATATAATGAAAATATTATCCAAGATAAAGAATATATATCTTAATTTTTAATATACATATAGAAAAGTTTTCCTGCCAAAATAAATGTTATTAGTGCTTGTGGTTTTCTTTTCAAATTATCTATTGAATTTAAAAATTATACCATATGCTTTTTCCAAACTTGTGGGAAACTGTCATAAGTATGAAGGAAGGTTGAGTTTCAGCTTTCACAAGAACTGATGTGGAGAACTATTGTAATTTTTTTTACTTTAGAAGTAGTATGTAGAATTTTTTCAACTACCCATTTTTTTATCTCTGCATTTTTTCTTTGAAAGTTTAGCTTTCATGAGAAGGATTTTGTAATTATTGGATGATTCTGATAACATATTGTCATCAACTTTTCCTAATAGGGAATGAATTTGGGGTTGTGAGAGGAGATATCATGCTTGCTGAATATCCCCAAAAAATCTGCATACTGGGCTTTTCAAAGGATGTTACCAAAATTGATGCTATTTTTTATAATGGAAATGAGGGGAAAACTTATAAAACATATTTTTTCACAGTGGACAAATTTTGGAGGTAACATTTCCTGTGCTGCTTTCCTAAACAAAAGCAAACATAATCACATGACCAATATCCTGTCATGATTTAGGATGCATTAGTCACACGCTCTTGGTAATCTCTTCAGTGTCGTAACTGGCTATGGAAAAAATATTTGAAAGGGAGGCAAAAGGCTGCTTTTGGCTTTCCTTTTAGTTGATTTAACTATTTAATAGTTGTTTCGAGTTGGATTTTTTTCATTTATCTGCCTTGGGAAAAAAAGCAATCTTGCAACTCCACAAGTAAGGTCAGGAAATCAGTCAGAACTCACTATTTATATCAAAAATGTTTCTGTGGAACAAGAAGGAGAATCCCACCCTTTTTCCAGTTACCAACAGGTAGTTTCATAAAGTTGCTGATAAATGCCATGTACTACAATGAATTATGTGCTGTTCGTTGTTGTTATTTTGTCTTTTCAATTCTGTCCCTACTGCTCAGGTTTGTCTAACAAGACATAGATTTCTGGCAACTGAAGGATATGCCCATGTAATCAAAGTAGTAAATAGCCTTAACTTTTGTAGAAGAATGACAAAACTTCTCACTTGCTGTTGCCATAATCCCCAAGCCATTGTACATGCAGAGGTCACTCTGACTAATCAGCCACATATTTGTAGTTTAAGCAGAAGACCAGACTTCCACATTTTAGGTCAAATTCTGATAGCTTGAATGGCTTCATATGAGAAGTTTGATCATTAGATATCTTGTTGAGCAAAATTATCAGAAGGGAAATGCTTTCAGAAGCCTTCTTATTCCAGCACTGACGGATCAGCTGCACTTTACTAAGAATGTCCTAGCTTGCTGTAAGTAACTAAGGCAAAATGACTTAAAAAAGCCCAACTTCAGAAAAAAAAAAAAAGATTTTTTCTCATAAACATTTCTTACAGAGGAATATCATTTTTCTAATCTCCTTTAGGCATGGTCTCTTAGAAAAATTATTATGCAGATTTGTGATGATGATTGAAATATTAGGTATTCTTACATATATCTTGAGGTGCAGTAAACAGAAGCGAATCTTCCAGAGCAGGTAATTGAGTAATGACTATTTATGACAAATTGTGTCTCTCTCAATGATACCTAAATGATACTGAAAATCTTCAATGAACTCAGTTAGCTGTTGATAGGTAGAAGGTAATGAAGTGAGATTAATTAATCATGAGGGGTCTGCAGTTTTCGTTGACTTCGGGCATTTTTCTTAGTTATGATGAAAGAAGTGAGTCTATGGATAGGAAGTCATTACTGATAAAAGATATGTTTCCAGGAATTAATGGGAAGATTGATGTTGTTTTTCAACATGAAAGTGAGTAACAGTTCTTAATAAAATCTGTGTGAAACACTGTTATAGAGGGAGCTTGGGCTGAGAGAGGCACTTCTGAGTGCTTCTCAGAGCCTGCAGGATGAGCAAATAGATCCTGAAAGAGTTACATAACACTCCCATGCTTCACTTTACCCCCTTGAAAAATATTGGTGGTATACATTTGGTGACAGCTTCACATCTGGAAAGGCCAGCTCCAAGGGATATATTTGTATTTATGTTGATGTGCACATCAAAACACAAAGAACACCACTCCAGACAGAGACATCTTAACAGCACAAGGTATACCTGCTGTCAGTGAGGCTATCAGCCTAGCCCTCTGACAACATGGGACTGCTTTGAGCCTCAATAGGCACTAAACTCTCCTGCATGAGAGTGAATGTTACATTGACACGAAGATGCTGGAGTAGACTCAAGGATACATCTGCACTGCCAAAAGTCACAGCTTCCCAGTTGTCTCCTTGCTCCTCATCTCCCACTCATCGAAACTCACGCATGTTAATTGTTTCATAGCAAATCTATCATCTTACTCCAAATCTAATCTCACACATGGTGCTGTGGGTCCTTAGCTGCAGACCTCACTCCCAGAGGGCAATGTGGTCATGGCTGCCCCAGGCAGCACCCATCAACCTAATACGTGCTCCACACTGGACTGTGCAATACTCACCCACATGTGGCTAGAAATGCACCCTTCTGGGGGGGTTCAACATAGCTGATGTGTAACAGCAGATATTTTAAACTGAAAAAACACACAGCATACTTTTTTTTTATAATGTCACCTTGTGGAATTCATTGAGTATATTATGCAGTGTGTGCATGGCTGATTTGCCATGGAAGGTGTTCCCATGCGGCTGTATAACAACTTTGCAGAGGTTACATATGACAGTAACTGCTATTGGCAGCACAGTTTTATCTAAAGCTTATTTCAAGTTCTTTCTGGATGTTGCTAAAGCATGCTAATCTTTACATCTGCAATATAATAATTCATCTGGATTTATTTGTTTGGGGTTTTTTTTCCCTAGACTTTATTTTTTCTGTGGAAGAAACCAATTTGGGTTTGACCTTGAGAAAGACAAACTTTAGACTAATCAAAACTATTACTCACAATTACAGTGGAAGAGATACAGTCCTACAGGAGGTCCAGAGAGCAATCCCTCCCAGATTGAGGTGTGTGCCTAGAGATGGAAGTGCTCCCTTTTTTACTGACTGAAGAGGCAGTTTGTGTTGGACACCTGATTATAAAAGTTGAAATATAAGTGTCATGAATTCTACTTTAAGTTATTTATTGTTATATGTGATTTCCTGTACAATATGTTCTAGGACAAACCTGTCTGAGCAGGGAGGTTGAACCAGATGACCCCACTGTGGTCCCTTACAGCCTTACCCACTCTGTGATTCTGTGATCAGAGGCTCATCTCCACAGACATAGGAGCAGATGAGTATACTGGCATGTAGGGAAGATCCAGTCACCCCTGACCTGCTCCTCTTCAGTTTTTCCTAAGGATCCACCAGTGGCTGGGGGATACCCATCATTGTATGTCAACGCAAGAGTATCCCCATCACATCACAGGCTGAGGGACCAGGGGAACAGGGATCAATATCGAGTAAGAGCATTTGGGGGTTTTATACAATTTATTATGTCATGTTTGAAGAGGACCATGGAATGTTCAAAATTTATTATGAGTTGATTAGTGGAAAGACAAAAGGCAGGGAAATGTAAGTATTAAGGTAGATTGGGGAAGAACAGGTTTAGGAAAAATAGAGGGAAAAGTGAATGAAAGAGGTTAGTTGTGTGCAAGCAGGTTGCAGTCAGCATGCTTATTTGGCCATGCCCTGCACATCTAGTCCTGTCTTCTCAGTTAATCGTAACTTATGCGTAAGCGAGCTCTTTCTGCATGTGCTTGGGTGAGCTTCAAGCTGGACCGGCTGCTGAGGAGGTTAAGAGGCCTAAATACCAGCATCTACAGCATGGCTGCAAGCTACAGGGACATGGACATCACTGGGATACAGGAGATGCCGGGGCAGCTTTTGTAGTGGGAGGACTATGTGTCTAAACCAGCTGGTAAAGGCCACCACACTGTTTGTATTTCCATGTCAACGTTTCACCAAAGGACAGAAGTCCTCATCAGCTATGGGAGAGGAATGGGATGGGGCCACTAGTCTTTTTCATATTTGTCCAAATGCCCCATGTTTTCTGTGTATGATGGTCTCTGTGGCCAGACTCTTGGTTCTCTGGACCTGGGGGACAGACTTTAGGCAGCTACCATTTTAGTACTGCTGACAGTAATTTCCTTGATGCTAAAAGTCAGACATCACTCTACTCTGCACTAGTGAAAAGACATTAAGCTATTAGAGAGTATCCAAAGGGGGGAAGGCATATGAGGAGCAGCTGAAGTCACTTGATCTGTTCAGACTGGAAAAGAGGAGACCAAGGGCAGACCTCATTGCAGTTACAACTTCCTTGTAGGCAGGAGAGGGAGGCGCTGATCTCTTCTCTGTGGTGATCAGTGACAGGACCTGAGGGAATGACCTGAAGTTGTGTCAGGGGAGGTTTAAGTTCAATAGTAGAAAAAGATTCTTCACCCAGAGAGTGGTTGGGCACTGGAACAGGCTCCCCAAGGAAGTTGTCACAGCATCAAGACTGACAGAGTTTGAGAAGCATTTGGACAGTGCTCTCAGATGCATGGTGTGACTCTTGGGGAGATCCTCTGCAGGGCTAAGAGTTTGACTCAATGGTCCTTTTGAACCACTTCCAACTCAGTATATTCTCTGAGTCTGGGATCCCTTGGTAGTGCTCCACAGGGGCCCACAAGTATTCAGACAGACAGCTAGAAAGATCTAAGGTCTTAAAAAAGGTACCTGTAGCATACTAAATTATTAATACAGCATGTTCAGACTATGATAGAATGTCTTAGTTATGTAAGCATCATCTTGTGACTGTCCTGTGGCTCTGGGACAGTGACACATGACCACCTTTCCTTTTGTCTATTGGCTGTATTAACCAAAACAATCTTTGGGCTATAAAACCAGATGAATTTGCTATAAAGGAATGACTCCATTAGAGACTCCATTTTAGCCCTTGTACATCTTGTATACAGACTGTCTTTCTTTCTTGGATCCTATGGATCAGCACTATGCGCTCCAGGCCTGTATATCTTGTGGGCAGTTGTGGTTTAAGATGATCCCAATCCCTGACACCACCAAACAGATGATCATACATATAAAAAAGTCTTTCCCAGAACCCAGTGTTTCCCCTTCATCAGACAGCTTCCCTAAAAAACTGGAAAAACTGTGAAAAGACAGTTCTTCTATTTGGTTCTTTTTCTCCGTGAATCACAGAACCACCAAATGACTGAGGTTGATTGGAGCTCTGGAAGTCATCTGGTTCTACCCCCCTGCTCAAGCAGAGCCCCCTAGAGTGGGCTACTGAGGCTCTAAGTGGTTTTTGGAAATACTGCTTTTTCACAAAGAGAGAGAGTCTACAACCTCACCAGGGAACCTGTGCCAATGTTCTGTCACTCTTACAGTTAAAAAAGTGTTTCCTGATGTTCCAAAGGATTTAGTTAGTGCCCATTGCCTCTGGTCCTGTCAGGCTAAGGTAACTATATTGTATCTATATGTACGATTTTACTGTATACATGTTACATGCTATTTAAATACACTTTATGGAACCCTTCTTCTGATATACTTTTAAAACCTCTGGAAGCAGGATTACTCAAATGAGGCCCTTCAGTGTGGATGTAGTCACCGAGAAATTTTTATCTGAATTCTATCAAGGTCAAAAATGTATAAAGGCATTGTCAGTCTTGAAAGAGAAATACTTCTGCCTCACCTGCTCTGGACATAACAAACAAAGCTTTACTGTCCAAGAAGAACTAGAGTCAAAATTATTAGTTTTAATTACATCACCTTCAGAAAACTAAATGAGTGGCTCTAATCAGTATATGATATAGCCAAGGTCAGGGAAGCAGGTAACTTGGAATTTTCTACTGGATTTAGTAGGAAATATTTCAGTGCTGTTTATGTCTTCCTTTTTAGTCTCCACATACTGCTTTTTTTTTTTTTTTTTTTTTCCTGATTCTGTATTTCCTTCATGTTTCTTGTATGGCTTTTTGATCAATCTCACAACTGCAAGACTTATTCAGTCCATGATCTCAGATAAAATGGTGAAAGCCAAAAAGATTCATGAACAGCTTGGCTCACACTTTATGCATTTTTTTCAGTTCCCTAAGGAAGTTTCTAACTGCCCCATGTTTGAGTTGCTTTTTTCAGTTGTTCTTAATTCTGAGCCCCTTCTACATTATCCAGGCCTTCCACAGTACTGCCATTGTGGATAACTGCATAAGACCGTGGATAATCTCTTCCAGCTCTCATTTTTCCAATTTTCTTTTGAAAATATTCCCTTTTAGATGAAATTATACCTCTCAGAGCAAATGTGGCTTGTCCTAGACCTTTAATGATTATTTTGTAGTTTTCTGGCTCTCACATACTTATTCAACTAATTCTTCCTTGAGTTTCTTTGATGATTTCTGATTAGTTGGAATTCTTTCCTTCCTTATTTCTGTGCACTCATATTATCATACTAATTGTTGAATGTGTTGAATACGTTGAAATGTTGAATCTGGCAGAAGTAGAGCTTAGCTGACTCTAGTTCTGTCTGTCTTAATATAGTTTAGCTAGTGTAGTGTTGGATGTTGTTATCTTTTTTTTTTTTCTTCACAATTCTTATTTTAAAAGTCTCTTGTGCCACTAACAAGACAGCCTCACCACTTGAGTGAAAACGGGCTTTTGAACTAAAGATGATTGACCTATATTCAATATCCTGTACTCTTCTAAAATGCCTAGTTTGGGACCTAGACTGAGTTAAATGTATGCACTGTCTGTGGTACACTCATTGAGTTACAGTTTTCTCAGTCTTCGAAACACACCAGATTTTTCTAAGCCTGTTTATGTATAAAACTCTTCACAAGGAAAAGTTACATCATGGGACTCTAGAATTCAGATCACAAAAATTGTTTTCTTCAATATTTTATTTATAATGGTCTCATTTTGTGATTATCATCATGTTGTCTTGGAGGACCTTTTGTCTACATCTGAATGATTTGTTTGTTTGCTTGTGTGGGGTGTTTGTTTGGTTTTGTTGTTTTGGGGGTTTTTTGCCAAGAACTCCATAGTGGATCCATCAGAAGCAATCCAGAATGTTCGACACCTGTTGGTTTGAATGTTCTTTTTCTTACCATTTATTGGTTTTCTTGGTTTCACACATTCATCCTTCCTGGAAGGGATGAATGGTATTTGATATTGTTCTTGGCAGGATTACACATGTATTTTCACAAAAGGTAGGTCTGCAGTACTGAGCTGAACTGAAAAGCTATTGTGTACTGATTTAAACACTCGAATTAAGAGCAGTGAGTTTATCATGTAAGTAAACCAGACAAAGGTAACTGATAGGTACAGGTAGAATAGAGTAAGATTAAAATGAGTTTATTTAACTACTGTTTGCAAGAACTTGTCCCTAGTGAGATGTTGGCTTTGGTTTATGTAAATGATAGGGGGGAAAAGCCCTTTCCTGATGATAGAAACAGAAGATTTGAGGGTTCAGAAGTGCTTAAGGCAACTCCGAACTACAAAGATGCATCTCACATCTGCCACTGGTATTTCAGAGTAAATAGTTAAAAGCTGCCAAAGAGTAGACTTTGCTTCCAAATTATTCCCTGGCAGCCTCTGAACTGCCATCTGCTGCTCCCCAATCAGCCTGTTCATGTTTTCTCCCTGCCAGCAAGTTCACAAGCAGTAGCTGACTCATGGGATGCTTTGGCATTGGTACCATGTATCCAGCTGGGATACTGTGAGCCCGTAAGTTCCAGTATGACCCAAATGGTCCAGGGTCTATGCAGATTTATTTAGAATCTCAACATGGAGTCATAGATCTCTTGCTACCTCTTTCAGGACAAGTTTTGTACCTGCACAGCTTGTGTGATAGCCGCCAAGTGTAGGGGCAAAGGACTTCGTGTTGGTAAGGCTAGATGTGCAAGACATCCCAAAGCCTGTCTGCCGTCAGGGAAGTCATGCCTTGGACACAACAGATCAGTTTCCCATCCCAGGCAATAGCTCAGCTACAGGTATGAAGAATGTGATTAGGTTTTCCTGTGTTGAGGAAACAGGCGCTCAGCATGGAAAGTGGCACTCCTTCCCTTTTCCTTTTACTGAAATCATTGGTGTTGTCATGTCTAAGACTGTGCAAGTCACTGAGGTGTAACTCAAGCACTGCCTCATGCTGTGACTGGTCACATTAGACTGTTTTTCTACCATAGGACAATTAGAACTGATTCAGCACCTGTCCACCCTGAGCCCTATCATAGTGGCCTTTGGACTTCCGAGTAGTTTGAACTATAGTATTGTACTCCTAACACTGCCCAACACATCACCTTGGTTCATAAACTGATCCTTCATGACTGCTTATTCACTTGGAGCACTACCAACAGCAATTCTATAAAGGAAATGTTTAACATTATGTGACAATAAGCCATGAGCTTATGCAAATTCTAAGACATTTGACTTGAAGGGTTGTGTTTGGCTTTTTCACCTCAACATTAAAATACCAAATGAACTTTCTAACTTCAGAGAAATATCTGGCAATCAGTTGAATATTGCTGCACAGTGACATGATTTGTATCTTTGACATTTCAGTCTTCCCTTGAAAAGTTATATCCTCCAAGGAAGAAAATCTTGTCTCAGAATAATATTCTGGATTTGCAGAAAGATTTTTATTTTGCTGCTTCAAAATGGATTTGAAACAAATGAAGAGATTCAGATATACATAAGAACATAGAATGGACATAAAAGTACATCCTGCAGGAATGATGACTACTTTGTAATGTCACCTGTTATTGAGAAAGCAGTTGCAAATATCATTGTGATAAACTATAACAGTAAACAACTCTTAGAACTATGAAGTACCACTTTTCATTTTTGCAACAGTAAAATTACAGAACTACCAATCAAAGTTCCGTTTTCTACAGGAATTCTGCAGTGAGAAACTTGGTTTAGGGAAACCCCACTATGAATCACTGTGTGAATTTTCATTATTCAGACAGGGGTGTGGGTGGAAGTCCTCAGAACTTGCATGCATCTGGCATCTTTCCAGTAAAGCCACAGACACAGGGGCCTCCAGCCCATGGTCCGGCCCTGGAGGCTCTCCCTTGAGACCCCTACAGGCAGGATAGAGCCCCTGATTTAGGAAAATAACTAGAAATGGGATTTAGTGAAAAGCCAGGATAGTCAGATGCAGGTGCAACACAATGGTCCTGCAAGCTAAATAAATAACTGTGTAAACACTAGTTAACACTCAGTAACAATTTTCATATATTTGGGAGGGGGGGTCTTGGTTTCATTTTGGCATATTTATGTCTTGTTCTGTTGGATTTTGAGCTTTTGTGTGAAGGCAAGTGCTTGAAAAGGAGAAGGTGGTGATGTGTCTGTCTGCTACACTGTGGGAACAGCAGATGACCAAAACCTGCCCTTCCCTTCAAAACAGATTCAAGGGAGTTGTGCTGAAGGACACGCAGTTGCAAGCCAATACAAATGGTGAAATGGGATATGACTTTGCAGCCCATCTCTATGGAAATTCCCAAAACAGAGGGAAGCCACTGCTTCTGCTTCCTCTTCCTGATTCTGCTTAATGTTTTTCACTTGATGTCTCTCCTTCCTGGAGTCCAGGATTTTCTAGTCCTTCCACTCTGCCTTGAAAAATAATTTCTTTAGCTTCATGGAAAACAACTTTAAGCCCTCTGACCCTCTGCCCAACTCAGTATCCTCTTGGTCACATTGAATTTTGGCCATAAACCCTTCATAGAAACCTGCAAGGCAGAAGAACCTCTCTGTGAAGGCCACAGTACATGATGTTCTTATGTTCCTGTCTCAGCCACTGGAAACACCTGATTAATCTGCATCTCTTCTTTGCCTGTGTATGTTTAAACATGTCTATGATGCCTTTGGGGGTGGGGAGAGGGGGAGAAGGGGAGAAAAAAGAGATAGAAGAAATAAGAAATCAACTACTTAATTAAAAAAAAAATTAACTTATTGAATCAAGAACTATATAAACCAGCCAGTACATGGAGAAATATTTAGAGGGAAATATGACAAGTTTTAAAACAGAGTTAGAGATGTTGAATAGCATTTCACAAATCCCTGGACCGTGTGAATTGTAGCAAAGTCTTTGGAAGAGTATCCAACACACAAAATTCTTTTTGTACATGTCTGAAAATCAAAGTGGATTAAGAATAACCAATAATTAAATTTTCTTGACTAAGAACCGTGAAGTTGAATTTCCATACATCTACAACAGCTGTACCCTTTGAGGGATTGCTGTCTTAGTTGTTTCAAATCCCAGCACAAGAATGTTGCTTCTGGTTTTGAAGTGTCCTGTATTAGCTTCAGTCAGTCCCTCCAGGCAAGCTATGTGACTTTCATAGGAAGGCATAAAGTAATTTACTTTCCCCAGAAATGATGTAGGCTCTGCTGAACCAAGATATAATTAGTGGGTGCTACACTACAAGTGTAGAATTGCATACTAAGTGCATTATTTTTTATGATGTTTTGGACATTAAGTGAAGAACTTTCCAACATAATTAAAATAATGCTATATATTTGTATTTCTCCCCTAACACTCACATATATTGTTCCCCTTTTAAGGTTTCCAAGGAGACTCCTTACTTCCAATAAGGACGGAAACACTAAAAACATTCTGAAAGATGTCCAGCCTGTACCTGGAGGCTTCCAGAGATAGCCAATACACAGCCACTTCAGGCCAGCTATACTGGTTCTTAGCTGTCCTTGCAGCTAGAAATGTTTCCCTCAGTTTAGGGGTCTACATTGCAGGTTCCCACATGTGACCAAGATATTTAAACCCCTCTTGTCACTGCTAGAGACCTAGCCGATACATTCAACGAAGTATAGGGGGCAATTAATTTCATATTAAAGTCGATATCGTACGATCACTTCAATCACTCTCTAGAATTCATTGTCCAAAATGGGAACTTAGAGACCTAAGTAACTTAAATATATCTACACAACAAAACACTTAAAGCAGATTTCACCTCATTAACCATTTGGCTCGTACTTGAGGCACCCCACCCAGAGCTGGCTGCCATGATGCAGCAGCTATGGAGACCTCCACCCTTCCAGGATAGCTGAAGGTCCAGTGTGTTTCCCTAAAGAATCTCAAATAACACTAATGATCAGGCAGCTGAATCCCAAATCTCATGTTTAAACTTAATCACGGTTGCTTAAGATCACTCTAGAGTCTTGGAGACTAGACACTTCTTCCCTTTTATTAAAACTTTTTCATATTTATCAGCTTTTATCACAGCTCCCCTCACTCCTCCTTCTATTAAACAGTGAACATAGAGCCAGAAAATAGTTGCTTTAACCTTCCTTTTCCACACTGATGAAAATTCCTCTTGTGTTTCATGTAGTCTTTTCCTCCCAGAGCTCATCTCTCTGCCTGAATCCAAACATGCTATTGCAGCTGAGACCTTATCCATGCTGGCAAAAGGATAGATACTACTTACCATACATATAGGAACCTATATTATGCATTCCAGTAGTATGACTGGTTTTTGTAATCAGTAAAAAAATGTTTAATCATTTCTGCACTCAGTTCTGCTAACATCATAACATTGTTTTAGATAGAACTTCTAGATAAAGGATGAAAGTCCTCTTGGAGTTATACTACTGATTATTCCTTGGTAAAATTGGTTCTTTGTACTGTCTTTTATATTTTATTACATATTACAACATAATATTCTATAGTCTGTTAAATATTGAATAATATGTGTCATATATTACATATTTGACTGTCATACAATACATATGTTGCTGTTACATGTTTTTTCTTATTATTTCTACAGTTTGTCAAGACTTTGTGCCATAAATAGTCTAACTTCATGATTCAAAAAGACCTATGAAATGTAGCTCCAAATTTTATCTAAAAATGTTTCCTTATTTTTAAACACACTACAGAATTGTCCAAAACAGAAGACTTGGGCAAAATAAGGACAGTAGCACTAGTTAAACACATTGCATCACTACTTGATGATGAAACTGTTATGCATCATTTTTACTAATCAGAGGATGTTAATACAGCATGAGTCAGGCTGTCACTGATTTACTATTACCTATATAAACAGAGCTGAGAGGAGTGTTTAGTAGCTCAGGAGCAAAACTGAGGCAGACAGCCCTAGAGAAGGATGAAGACGTTTTCAGTTCTCCTGCTGCTGTATGCGGCCGGGTCCTCTGCTTTTCCTGTGGCTCCAGAAGCAGAAGATGAAGGAAAAGCCCTACAGCTTGTAGAGGTAAATATTATTTTTCAGTGCATTTCTAAGGGAGACATAAAGGACTCTGAAAGGTAACTATAATTGCAATTCACAGAAAATTGCTTGGAATTAAAGGGGTACCATTTTGCAGAGGTTCAAGAGAAAGCTTTTCCTATCAGTCTAGAAAATGTGTGAAAATTATGTGAAACTTATTTACCCAAAAGTCATCTGAATTTTGCGTGCTTCGCTTTTGGTGTTGTCAGTAAAATAGTAAAAAAACTTCTGAAGCATGTGTTCTAGCAGTAAGCCTCTACGGCTCTGCAAAAATAGTCAAACTCAGAAATAATATACATTTCAGAATGTGCTTTGAAACTTGCGGTATGATTGGTCTTAGTAACATAAGGAAGGAAACCTGCTTGTTTCAATGTTTGGCTGAATAGATCTTCTATCAAATATTCTGTAAAAATAGACAACTATGAGAAATGCAGCACTCATATAGACACAACACTATCTGTTGTAGTTAAAATTTTGAAATTTAGTAGGAAGAGCTGAGTTTCTAATATCATATTTTGTACCTAAAAATGAAAGGCATGATTTGACAGGTCTGACTCTCTAGTAGTATTCACCTGCTTCATTGAGAGTCCTGGCTTTTTGGAGTTTCACTGCCTGTCTTGATTTTCTTGAACAAGATCAGACATAAGCTTCCTCAAAGATTTTGCTATTAGAGTAATAGGGCACCACAAATAATCTGGAAGTATTTATTTATGGCAAATATTAGATTTTCAAGACATTTCTTCCTATATCAGTGAAACAAGAAATTCAGAAAACTATAGAAAAAACCGTAAGTTGTACCTGACTCCTCACACCAATTCCTGGAGAAAATCGGTTGTTCTTATCCCTGGCAAACAGGTGACAGGGCATGTTGATATGGGAATAGTTCTAGATTACTTAGAAAATTTAAGTGTGACTGAAGACAGTACTGATATGTCACAATGCTCTTCCTTTTTTCAAATCCTGATTCAGAGTTATCTACAGAATTTCTATGACCTACAAAAGGACCACCATCCTCATTTAAGAAGCCATGGTGAAAATCGCCTTGCTGCAAAGCTCAAGGAAATGCAGTCATTCTTTGGACTACAGGTGTCTGGGAAACCTGAACTTGACACTTTGGAGACCATGAAAAAACCCAGATGTGGTGTACCTGATGTAGGGCAATACATGCTCACATCAGGGAATCCCAAATGGAAAAAAAATAATCTGACGTACAGGTAATCTTTCCTAAACTGATTCAAAAAGATATAAATCTAGCACCTCAACCCTAGGAGGGGGATTCCGAAGTAGTTATATTATGCCATATATGAACAAACAGAGTAATTGAGTTCTGGAAGAAGAGAGACACTCTAGATGGCAGTATGAATGAACAAAGCCATTATTAATTTTCAGTCATGAAGGATGTATCTAAGAATTTTTACTTTTTCAGAAGTTATATTTTTCAGCTAAAATGCTGAAATTCAGGTAAAATTCTGAAATTTCAGCTGAATTGTTAATATGTGTTGTGTTTGCTTTCAAGGATTTTGAATTACACCCCAAAGATGAGAAAAGCTGATGTAGATGAAGCAATCCAAAAAGCTCTAAATGTCTGGAGTGACGTTACACCACTGACATTCCAGAAGGTTGAGGACAAAGAAGCAGATATAATGATCTCTTTTGCTTATAGAGGTAACAATGACAACTTTGCATATTAAGTAGCCATCTGTAGTCTTAGAAGTAATTTAGGATTCTAACTTATTTTTTACTTCTTCATGTTAGACCACCGTGACAATTCTCCTTTTGATGGTCCCGATGGGCAGCTGGCTCACGCTTTCCAGCCTGGAGAAGGTATTGGTGGAGATGTGCATATTGATGAGGAGGAGGCTTGGTCAAAAGATGGAACAGGTAAGGATTTTGTAACTGGATCCATTTTTATATAAGGTTTTTTCCCTGTACAGTTTTAGCTCATGTGATACTTAGTAGTTGATGAACCCGAGTACAGGCAGAGGAGTGAGGAAAAGGGACATAACTGGTCTTTTACAATTCCTTTTCTCCTTTTTTTTTTTTTGTCTTCTTTTTTCTTTTTATGAATTAACTTGCAGAAGATAAATTTTTAGGTCATAATGGTTTATAATGGCATATAAGCATTTGGGTCATAACTGTTTATAATAATTTTAAAGTCGTCATTTTAAAATGCATTTTTGTTCAGATGAAAGCTAAAACTTGAATATAAGAAAGGCAAATCCTTTCTCTTTCTTAATTCAACACTTCAAAGTTTGGTGCTAACTAGGGTGTCCCAAGTATCACAAAAACTGTAATCTCAGTGTTTGTTTTGAAGTCTTTTTTTCTGTTGAATTACTGACAACAGTTACTCATCACTGACAACATCCTTGATCTGAGCAGTTAATGTGATAGCAGGAGAAACAGTATGTGTTTAAGAAACAAGGGCACTAAAGAAAGGATAATGAGACCAATTGGGGCTGAGCATTCTTTACATACTCATATAGCTCTTCTGTTACAGTATTTTTCATTTCTGACATTGACAGAATTATTTAGTCTCTTGTACCTCTAGTGTATTTTAGGAGGAAACATAAATGTTTCCCATTTAGTCAGTTGTGCTGAATATTGAAACAGATTTTACCTTGTTTCATATCATTTCTCTCCTACAGGCTACAATTTGTTCATTGTTGTTGCCCACGAGCTTGGCCATTCACTGGGTCTGTCTCATTCAAATGACCCTGGAGCACTGATGTATCCAGCTTACTCCTACACAGATCCAAATGAATTCCTTCTTCCTCAAGATGACATTGATGGCATACAAGCCATCTATGGTAAGAAAAAAAAAAGTATTCAATATTTCTACTTGGGAGGCTGGTAAATGGTAAAAAGAATGTATTTAAAATATATTTATTCTACCAAAATGAGAATTTTAACAGTTGCTGAAAAATGGATAACAAAAGAGAGAAAATTCCTGGAAACTAACTTTAACTGAAGTCCGTTTCTGCAAAAAAATTAATTTTGGAACACAAACAGTTTTTTAAAAATTAAAATTCTGCGTTTCATGACACACTCCTACTTTAAAACTATATCCCTTTTTATCCTCTGTAAAAAGAGCTCTTTGCATCCTCACAGAACTTCTGAACACCGTCTTTATATTTCTCCACATTAAGTGATAAATATTCATCCTACAGGACAGTCTAACACTGCTATGCAGCCCACAGGACCCGTAACTCCAGAACCTTGTGACCCAAACTTGACATTTGATTCTATTACTACCCTTCGTGGAGAAATAATCTTCTTCAAGGGCAGGTAACAACAATTAGCCTAAATATTACCTCTTTAAAGCACTCAACAGTTTAAAAAAAATCCTTTTGGAATCTAGCACAAAGAGAAGCACTAGAAAACTACCATGTATTTACAGAAGTAAGAGTTCTCAAATCATTAGTACTATGAGTCCTAATTGACAACAGCAGGGAAGGTGACAAGGGCTTGGTGGTTATTTTCCAACTGTTCTACTACTGTGGCCACTGCTATGGCAGACTTGTCTCTGAACTTGGTTCAACTAACGGCAACGCAAGAGCACTCATATATCCCTCAGCAATGTGTCCATGGGTCCCATAATCATCCTCAGTGCAAGAGCAGGGGTGGAACTGAAAGCACTCCCGGGTAGAAAAATGTCTATTAGCTGGTTAATGCATCTAGCTCTGAGTTTACTTGTCCTGAAGAGAGAGAGGAGAGCTTGTATTCAACTTGCCTTTTTTTTTTTTTTTAGCATGTAACTGAGGTATTAAAATTAAGAATTCTCTTTTCATTCAGTGAAGGGGGGATATTCACATCCAAGTACTCATCTCCTCTTTGTTATACTCCAGGAGATATAATAATTATTTTGAATTTATGATAGGAGTGGAACAATTTTTTGAATAATTTTTTTTTCAAACAGATATATGCTGCGCAAACATCCTGCAAGGACAGAGACAGAGCTCAATTTTATCTCCCTGTTCTGGCCAAAACTACCGTCAGGAATTCAAGCTGCCTATGAAAACGTTGACAGGGATGAAATTTTATTTTTCAAAGGTAACGGAATCTGAAATTCTTTACTTTTTCTGACCAGTTATTCCTTGCTCCTTTGCAAAGTATGCAATTAATTAGAGAAGTCAAAGTGCTTTTTAAGGAAATGAAACAGAGAATATTACAATTCTGTGAATAATAGAACCAGAGGATCATACTGCTCTAAGGGGTCTCCAGAAGTCATAAACCTGAAAATTTACCCTTCTCTTACAGTTAATGCTCTGAAAAACAAGACATGAAAATAGCTACCCTTTTTCAGGTCTAGTTCTCTTCAGGTAGCAGCATTTCATTTTGTACACAAGGATTTTTGCTGAATTCAGTTGACAAATATAGGCATTTCTATGCAATAGTTATTGATATGCTTATTGGCATTTTGTGATGTTTTCAGAAAAAAAACTGCAAAAAATGTCAGTGGAAAAGCAAACTCTGAAAGGAAAATCTTTCACTAATCTAACAATCAGTCCTTCTCTTTAAAGGTCTCAAATACCCTTTAAATATTTCAAATAACTTTACTACATACATATTACATTACATGATATATTGCTATATATAAATTTGTTCATTGAATCTAAAATTACCAAACCATTTAAATGCTTTTCTTAATAGCTTAACCTGATGAACATTCACTAAAATATTATATAAAAATATAAAATATTATATAAAAATATTATATAAAATATTATAAAATATAAAATATTATATGGCTCTATAATCAAATAGCATATTACAGGAATTTCATAAATTCAGTATCCTAATCTAATGTCAGTGTCCAGTCCTCCCCAGGTTGTTATCCAGACAATTACTTTAAGTTCATTAATAAAAAGAAAATCTGGCAAAAGTTCTACCCATACACCTTATGATTCTAATGTTCTACTCATAAAAATAAAAGACACTTCCACTGTCTTCATTATGTAGTACCAGTGCAAGATTTAGTAACAATTTTAAAGCAGTAAACTGAAAGGAATAATTCAGACGTCTAGACACATTGTTGCCTGCACTTCAAAACCATAAGTAAATGCTGTTTATAAATAGCAAAACCAAATAAAATTTGCTAATATTTTTCAGAGGATAAATATTGGGTTGTCAGGGGATATGACATTGTACCTGGCTATCCCAAACCAATCTATCGCTTGGGGTTCCCGAAGACGATTAAAAGAGTTAATGCAGCTTACAGTGATGAAAACACAGGAAAAACATACTTCTTCGTAGCTGACAGATATTGGAGGTAAGATTTAAAGTTTATCTACCAGAAGGCTTATTTTTATTTATCTCTGAGGATTGATGCTATTGCTGTAAAATTTAAGTGTAATGGTGTTTAAATAAGGCATATTCCACAAATTTAAATGTGATTCTCTGACACTTGGAAAAAAAAAAAAAAAAGCATTTGCTAGGGAATATTAAGTTTTCTATGGATTTCTTGTTTTGCCAAACATCAGGTTCTTGTAGCAATGACTTGGAACTGAATGAAACAGCTGCCCAATTGAAGATGGGTTTTCTAGTAAATTATTGACTTTTTCTCCATGATGGTGCTGCTTTTCTGTGCAAGTGTGGTCATGTTCACTTTTAACTCACATTTTAAACAAAATGAACTGCTAACACAAAGTGTGGTAATTAAATTTCTCTATAAAGAAACTGTAAATATTCTCCCAATATTCAGTTGATTGTATTTCTATTTCAAGCTCATGACACATTTCAGAGAATAATTTTAAGAAATGCATAATTGACAGTAACTGAACTATGTTTCAAAAGTGTGCTACTGTCTTCTCCAAATTTTATGTTTCGTTTTTTTGTTGAATCGGATACTCAGTGCCTCGAAATAGAAACTAATTTTTATGTTCAAGTGATTATTAAGGCTCTGCTGGTCCAGAAATACATTAATAAATTCCTGGGCTGCATTCCCAGGATCCCTGAAAACCTTGTTAGAAACTTTATCACAGGCAAGATTTTCAAATCTCGGGACAATCATAATATGAGAAACTCAACACATAATTGGAGGAATCAAAAAGCTACTTTAGTTAATCTTCTTGAGGCTTCTTAGTGACAGTAGAGTTGCATATGGATACAAATTTGCTTTTGACTTCCAAAATATTGTCTACTTCCTCAAAAATTGTAATGCTGTTTCTTGTTCTAAGATATGATGAAAAGAAAAAATCCATGGATCATGGGTATCCCAGGAAAATAGTCTCCAGCTTTGGAAAAATTGGGAGAGTGGATGCTGCTTTCCAGAAAGATGGTGAGTAAAACATACCTTTAATCTATGTATCCTTGAATATTTGGGCTTCTGCAGATAGAATTATTTGTTTACAAAAAGCTGTTATTAACCATAATGAGAAGGAAATTAAAAATATCTTGTTAAAATAAAGAAATGTTAAATAAAATGCTTATAATTGGGATTTTTTTTACAAAATATTGAAAAAAAGTCATCTGTAAAATATAATTGGATGAAATTTTACTTCTAGGCTATGTCTACTTCTTCCATGGAACAACTCAGTTCCAGTTTGATCCTCATGCCAAACGGATTGTTGGACAAATGAAGAGCACCAGCTGGTTTAATTGTTAATTACAATGTTTTTCTATATACACACTGTGTGTTTTTATGTGTTGAATTTTTCAACATTTTGTGACTATCAGGTCAGAATGGATTTCCGTCCAAATTCTGTATAGTCTTATTATTTATTTTAAACCAAATGTATCTATATAATTTTTGGAAATTTCACCTGTTACTGTCAAGTTTCCTAATAAATTATGTTTCCCATTTAATTGTGTCCTTGATGACTTATTTACATTAATGCTCAAGAGCCAAATCTAGCTTCCAAACACTAAAAAAATGTCTTGTGGCAGGAAATATCAGTTCTTTTTTCCCAAAGAGAGGGAAAGGAGCAGACAGCTGTCTCTGAAGTCCATCACCCCACACAAGCCCTGGTGAAAATCTGATGGGTAATTAGGCCATTTGGATAATAATTATCAGTGTACAAATCTACTTCCACTTTCTGTTCCTCTTTCCCCAGCTTCCACTCTTAGCCCACTCTCTGGGGTGTATGTCTTGGCAACTGTAGGCAGAGGGGTGGAATGTGTGTGGGGGCATGTGTTCTCAAGTTTTTGGGGTTTAGAAACTGGTTTCAAGCGTGGAAATGTAGACGAGAAAGTACCCCTGGGATCACTGAAACAAGTCTGTTGCTATCACAGGTAGGCGATTCATATAGCAAACAAATAAACCTCTTTAATCAGAGCTCTTTCAAGTGCTTACTACTCCAATAGCTAGCAAATCCCTCCTAATTTCAGCGAGTTGAAGGACCAAGAACTTTGCTTAAAACAATTAAAATTTTGGGACAAAAATACTTCTGATACAAAAATTAATGAAAAAGATATCTTGACTTCCAGCTTACTTACTTATTTTTTGCAAATATCCTCAATTAAAATCATGTTTGAAGGGTTATCCACTTCCTCTTTAGTCTTTATATCTCAGCTGATAATATTAGAAGCCATATGACCACAACAAAATATATTGTCTTGTACAACACCTGTATTATTCAACATGCTCCAAGGAAGGTTTGAGGTTACTGTAAAAGTAGTAACCATATGTTGAGAAAATAATGTGTAGCCTCATAAAAACATATCTGTTTCATTTCTTTTCATTATTTACCATTATATATTAGCAGCCTATTAAATTGTACCCTTCATAAACAAAGAACAGATTTGGTAGTTCTTATATTTATTAAATTCAGGAGTAAAGATTAGTCCTAATACTATTCAAATACAAGAAATTATATAGTTGAAAATTAACTTCATTATATACTTTATGAAACCCTAAGGAAATATTATAATAAAAATAAATTACAGCAAATCAAAGGCTTTCATTAAGAAGTTAATTTATATTAATCCTGTTCTCATAAGGTATTATAGGTGCTAATTCCTTAATTTGAAACCTTAGTAGCAATGTTACTTAATTTTTTTGTGTAAGCCAGTGCTACTGAACTTTCAACAACAATTAAAGGAAAAATTGTTTTAGAAGTATATAAATCTAAATAGATTATTAGTTTTTTCAGCAGACGCAGCTTACAAATATAATACAAGATTTACAAGGAAAGAAAATATTTCTAAATAGAACAATTACGTATTAAAAATTTAAAACTGGGGGCCCATGTCTCCTTCAGGTGTGAAGCAGAAGTTCTCAAGGCAATGCTAAAAGAGCTCCTCAGATTTAAACCAGAATGCTAATCTCTCCCTAAAAGAAAAAAGTAGTGCATACTCATGAGGCAGAGAAATGTTAAATGGGAAATAAGGGATAGGGAGGTAGTTATGTGTTAGAGCAAAGAAAGATAAAGGGTAATTTGAAAACCACAGAAGATGAAGCTAAAAAGAAGACAAAGTCTCTAACATCATATTTTATTCTGTTATCCTGTGAAGTTCTTATTTTTGGTTGCTAGACACAGTTTTGAAATTCACTTTGTGAATTTCCCATGATCAGGAAGACTGAGAGCTCAAAATGAAGTGATTTCTTTGTGAGAAATCTTCCTCGCACTGATGTGAGTCAATATTTCCTCTTCCTGTGAGAGTGTGAGAATTGCTCCATCCCAGCCACACCATTAGGAGCAGAGAATTTCTGGTGCTGGTGGCTCTTGTCTGCCTTCTGGCATGTGCTTTCAGTAATTTGGAATCTGCATGTTGTGTTCAGCTCAATCTATATGGTCACCTGCTATTTTCTTACTCTCTTTTAATAAGCTTTAGGTCCTATTTTCTAATTACTGTACTATGTTAAAGTACTGTACCACTCCTTAGTGTTTCATTACAGGCTTGGTGAAAAGTTGTAGTCCTTATCATTAGTAACTGATACAGAGTTGCCCAGGCAGGAATTCAATTCCCTAAATGTGTTTAATGCATTTGAGGTGCCGTAGGGTATCCAAGTAACCCATGGAGGTATGAAACAGAATTTCTGGGAGACCATCACTTCCCAAAGCCACATAGAGCCTCTGCTATCTCTAGACATTTATGTTCAGGTGGTTGAATCCTGCCATTACAGGCTGCGATCTTCACTATAGGTTTGTCAAAGTTCAAAGATATTATCTGATCCATTTGCTTTTGTCCCATGCTTTTCACTCAAGCTGTTGAATCTATTGAGAGATTGAGCCTGAAAAGTAGTGGCTCAACTGAGCTTCCAGAACAGTTCCCTAGTGTATTACGGTGTCCGAAAGTTTTCCAGATGGCTTTCAACTACCAATCTAGAAGCCACATGTCCCCTCTGTGTCACAGCCACCAGCCCTGTGTCAATGTCTCAGGTTCAATAGACTGCCTCAAAAGCAGAACAAATCATATTTTAGGCAGCTTAATTGCTGCCTAAGTGTTTTCATCTGATCTCAGGTTTAGGTTCTCACCACAGTCAATGATGGAGGTCAAAACGTGATGAGCTCTGAGGGCTGCAATAAGCATCATTAATTTACTTCCTACAAGTGATGAGATTAAATGCTCACTAAATACTATTTGACCATATTGATTAGATTTCTGATGATATAATACAAGCTTAATTCGCTCACAGACACTGACATTGTGAACAATCAGAAATGTTGAATCCCTACTGGTTTTGTGTTAAGATCACCAAGGTGCCTCAATATTGCTGATGCTTGTGATGCTCTGTGTAACATCACCTGGTGCTACCAATGTGATGAGGATAGACAATGACCTTCCTGGGTTAAAACATAGGTCACATTACTGTTGTCTAGATAAAAGCAACTCTAAGAGGAAAAAAGAAGTCATGAGGTAATTAACATCCACCAACTCCAACAGATGTCAAAGAGAAGCATTGAGAAACCATAACCAAAAGCTGCTTATACAGCTTCTTCTTTTCCCAGGCCTCCAGGCCAGCTTTAGGCATATTTGTGAAACACTGCTTGCAAAAAACACATGTTCAGGTCTTTTTCGCATGAGCAGTAGGATTTGGCTGTTATGTTGTGTAGGTGACTTAGGTGCAAAACCCTGGTAGTGCTTTGTGTAATGTAGACCATCATCTGTCACTCAAATATCTTCTGAGCAAGCATTAATGTTAGCTAAAACTAGAAATGTAGCCTAAATTAGTTGTTTAAGCTTCTTTACATTCAGTGTAGACAGAGAGCACCTATGGAGGTCAGATCACCCAATTTTAAGGTAACTGGTTGAATCACTCTCCTGAGATATGTATTTTTCTGTTTTCTATAGAAGAATGCTTAACTAATAAATACATAGTTAGTTGCAGCTGATCTTAACCTTGCTGCTCTCACTGTCTCTATCCTTCCCCTGCAATATGGTAAACAGCTGTGGGGATCTGATAGCCAGTCACAGCAGGTAGAAAAATAACCACTTCTCTCAGTTCATATCAAATCTGCTCATACTGCTTGATTTTTTTATAAATTTACATTCATATCAGCCAAAATGTGTTTTCCAAAAATACATTCTCATGTCATTGGAAAATATGTCTGGTGTAAAAGCCACTGAACAGGGATTTGTCTTTTGTGACATACGCATGTGTATAAACAGACAATAGGACCATGGTCATTCCTTCCAGCTTTGAAACTTTTAAGGCAAACAAATGTATCTTTTCAAAAACATAAGACAGGTCTCAAAAAAGAAAGCCTATGCTTCTGGATAAACAGATATATAATTTCCAATATCAGTTCTCTGTCTCACAAAATTCGTTGTCATAGCTTGTCCAAAGGAAAAAACAAATCAAGGCAAAGGTTTTGTTGATTTTTTTTTTATGGTAAATGAGACATGCCATTAAGAAACAAGTTTAACTAACAAGTCTATTGGGATGGAAAAATCCATCATTAACACCTCCAGCTGGAGAAAAATTGGCCAAAAAAAAAGCCGAAAACGTGGAAGCAAAGATTTCCTGGAAAAGCCACAGTCCAACATGAAAACATGTCTTACAACTGCTTTGTAAAAGTTAAGTACGTGCTGTGAGAGCTGCTCTGAGGTGCCAAACACTTTCAGCCCCCTTTTCTGCCAGTGGAAGAGGAAGGTGCTTGGCAGGCACAGGGTGAAATCCCATAATTTGTCACAGCTTGTGTGACTCTTTAAACTTCCCTTATTCTGAATTACTTAAGACAGGAAATAATCATATCCCCTGTGGCTAATGTGGTTAAACTGAAAAAAAACATGTGATGAAAGGGCAAATAGATAGAAGAGAGGTGATGATGATAGATAGATAGATAGATAGATAGATAGACAGATATTGCATACATACATTAAGTGTAGAGATATAAGATTAATCACATTCTTTAGGCTGAATTTATAAGTTAAAATATTTTACATTTATGTATATATTGGATTGCACCAGTATAATTTGAAGGAAACACCCTGTTTCAAAGTGTTACAGGAAAGAGGTGAGGAGTTATCTGTCATTTTCATCCATTATCCAAAACACTGAGTTTCACTTTATGAATCAATTTCCAAAAAAAAGAGAAAATTTTCTGCTTACAGTAATTTCACCCAAAGTTGTTGTTTTGTTTTGTTTTTTTAATTGGATTCACATGTCATGCATGACTCCCATTTTCTAGTCTAGAAACGTTAAAAGTCCCTCTACATTTGGTGACCCCATTTCACACGGCTGGGTTGCGACAACTTAAAAGGTTTTGCATTTGTCCACCATTTCATCTGCTAAAACATTGGTCAGCTTTGCTAAAGTCCATTGTAAAATAACTTAAACTGAGTGCCAGTTTTGAAATGGTAGCCAAGTAGCTTAGGCATATTCAAATACTAACTGACTTCAGATGACTGTGAAATCAGATGGGTTTAATTAAGTTTTGTTGTGTCAGTCGGCACAGTGTTATAGCATGTGTGGAGGTAATCAGAGCATGATAAACTCTGAGTCAGTCTACAGCTAACTCTACGAAGCACCACATAAACCTACTGACTGGGATGCAAGAAAGGACGCACATAGAGAAAAAAAGCAGACTGCTCTTCTACAAGGGCAGGGATGAGAGTAAGAATGAGGGATGTTTCAATTTGTCTTTTAATATATGCAGCTGTTTCTAATGCTCTTCACATCCACCCAGAGGAAGACAACAAAGAAGTTGCAAAGCTTTTACAGGTAACTGCATTGTCCCTATCTGAGATCTAATGAACCCTCTATCTTTAGGTATAATCTGTGTGTTCCAGCTATAAAGCAACTTGCTGCCTTTCTGAAATAATGCTATTGTGTAGAACTCTGTTGCCCCAACTTTACTAAAATCAGATAAGTCTTTACAAACTGGAAATACCGAGCAAATAGGAGTCAGAGACAATGTCGTCTGTTTCTGTTTAGCTACAGTCCTCAGGAAAACATCTGTTGTGTTCCAAAATCACAAGCAGAAGGCTTTGCCAGCAATGAACACAAACAATATTAGCCCTAAGGTATTTGTTTAAGAAACAGATCAAAATGTGAAATGTATTTAATTTTTGGTTTTGTTTTTTTTTCACTAGGACTATTTAAATAAATTCTACTCTGTTGATCCAGATCCAAATCTACTTGGATGGAAAATAAATGCTGAATCCACAGCTGAAAAACTTCAGAAAATGCAACATTTTTTTGGTTTGAAAGTGACTGGAAAACCAGATAACGAGACATTGGAAATGATGAAGAAACCCAGGTGTGGAGTTCCTGATGTGGGTCTCTATGGTGTTACCCTGCCAGGATGGAAAAAAAACAAACTGACATACAGGTCGTATTTCACTAGTTACTTTCTGAGTTTAAATTTTAGGTTTGTGGGTACCCGCTTTAGCTATATTTAAGTATAACTTCTATAGCAATTGTTTCTGGCTGGGAATATAAATATGTTTCTCTTTCCCCATCTGTTAGCTATGCATACTCCTGAGAGAAATTCCTACAAATCAAGCCGGGTATTTCACATTTTCTGGGTCAACCACAGTATTTTGGCTGTCCTGTATCACTCCTGACAAGTACTCTGTAAGCAAATGGAAACATCAACTGCACCCTGTACAAGTCCCATTATCTTCAAAATTTGCTAGGACGAACAGTTAAGTAGTCACAGAAACATGCAGAGATAACTTTCCTGATGCTCAAGTGATGACCTCCTGGCTAAGGGCCACTTTGAGAAAAAACTTACGCTGTGTACACAATTATTATAATAAAAAAGATATTTTAGACAGTTATCACATGCTTCAAACTCAGTTCAAGATGAATCTTGGGAGCTGTTGGTTTACAGATTAAATTGCTTCTTATGCATTTCTGTCCATACCATTAATTTTTTTTTTTTTTTTGCAAATACTAAATATTTATCCTTGAACTCTCATAACTGTAGAATTGTGAACTACACACCAGATATGAGCAAAGAGGATGTGGATAAAGCAATCCAGAGGGCATTTAAAGTGTGGAGTGCTGTCACCCCCCTGATTTTCACTCGTATTCATAAGGGAATGGCAGATATAATGATTTCTTTTGAGACCAAAGGTAATATGCTGACTGCATACAAAGATAAAATTAATTTATAGATTTTCCAATTGACATAACATAAACTCAGTGTTGTTTGAACTTCATTTTATTCAGCTCATGGACATTGTCCTCGCTATTTTGATGGCCCCCTAGGAGTCCTCGCTCATGCCTTTCCTCCTGGCAATGGTTTAGGTGGTGATGTGCACTTTGATGAGGATGAAAAATGGACCACGGGCTCAGCTGGTAAGTAAAAAAAAGGTTTCTGGAGTATTATGCAGTTGAATAAATTCCTTCCTGATTTTATTTAAGTGAAGGAATAGATTGAGATGAAACAAAGCATTAACCAAAAGTGCAGTTTGAGGACATTACAAGTCATCCTCCAAGCTGGACACTGACAATGACACAGACATAAACTCATCCTGATCTACCCTAGTTCTTATTTAACACTCAAAAAAAATACCAACAAGACAACCCTCTTCAGGTAGGAATGCTATGGACATGGCCGCTCTTACCTGGGGGTAGGGCTCACACGAGTCTCACAACCCATGGTAAAATCTTTCTTACATTTTCCCCTCCGGCTGCACACCAAACCTGACACTACCACAGACTGCAGAGGAAGCACACAATGCTTTGCAGCAGTCCTCAGAGGAGACCCCTAAAAATCCCTTTTAGAAAATCCCTACAAATCAATATAGCCACCAGTCATAATGAAAAGTCTTCATTAAAAATCCCAAGATAGGTTCAAGTATAGGCAACACAAAGTGCTTAACCATCTGGATGGGGTCCGTCTGCTCCCCTTAATTTCCAGGCTGGCCATAGAGCACGTTCTGCCTCTGCCTGGTCTGTCAGCACACAAGCACATTACCCTTCTCTCATCCAGTTTTCAGGCTGTAAAACTGCAGAGGATAACTGCAGCAGGGGAATCAAGGTCACGTCACAGGAAGAGCAACGATGTAATGAACAGGAAGGCTGTAAGAGCACTGCCTGAGGAGGAAGGTGTGGGTTTATTGTCGTAGGGGAAAAAAAGGAAACAGAGGTGGACGTGCCATGTGATAAAATCATATTTTCCCACTGCTGGGACTAAATGGGTTAATCCCAGCTCTGCTGCTATTCCTCAGCAACACTGCTTTGGTGGCTAGGCATTGCAGGACTTGGATAGCTCAAAGTACTCGTGAGAGGGGAGGACTGACTGGAAATATATGTGGAAAAAATGAGACTTTGTTTTGTTTAGCTTTTTGAGAAACAAATATCTTGGCTTCAGTCAGCCTTTCTTAGGCAATCAATGACCAGTTCTCTGCTTTGCCACAGACTTGTGATCTTCACTGAGTGTTGACATTTCTGGCTTTCGGTTTGCTGAGCAGATGATCATTCTTCCCTGATTCAGAAAGGAGTGGTACTTGGAGGGATGAATGTTGAAGGAAATTCCATTTTTATCTATTTACTGTGTTAACATATTTCTCAGGGTATAAGCACGCATAAGCATAACATTTTAAAAATATTTTTTGTTTGACAAGGCTATAAAGAAACCATATGCTTTAAGGTCCTAATGGCAGAAAGGTAAACTGTTCTGCTAATATTTTATTTTTCCTTGTCTATTCATGATCTCACCTTTCTTTCTCAGATCCCAGGTGGGAGGGTGACACAAAGAGTGATACCTGAAGTGAGCACAGAGTACGTTGTCCTACCCTTGCCCTGGAGAGCTGTTAGTTTGATCTGACTCACTATCTAATCTGTTCTACCTCAGCCAGGAAACCCTGCCAGGACATTCCTCAGAACTGCACTCACACTCACCTCCAGACATCTACTCAGGCCACACACATACTTTCAGTAGCTAACAGAAAGAAAGAGGGCCACAAGCCACTCCCTCCTAATGGGGGAAGGCCACAACCTTTTTCTATATAAAAATGTGTTCATATATATGCATACCCTAGTGAATGTCAATATATTTTATGAAAGCTTTGACTGAGCAGTAGCTCTGCCTTGATTATATCAGCCAATTGCAGAACAAAATGAGACTGATCTCTCTATCAATTTCTTAAGGATTCAACTTGTTCCTTGTTGCTGCTCATGAGTTTGGCCACGCCTTGGGTCTCTCCCATTCTAATGACCAGAGGGCTCTCATGTTCCCCAATTATGCCTACATCAGCCCCAGTGAATTTCCCCTCTCTCCAGATGATATAAATGGCATTCAGTCCATTTACGGTGAGTAAAATCCATGGCTTTAAAGAAAATGGTAAGCAGGAGAGAAATAATCATTTCCACAAAGTTTCACCACAAAAATAGTCTCATATATAAAAAAATGCATTTGTATGTGAAAACCTTAATGTTTCTACAATTTGATGTATTCTTTACAAAATGCCTCCCTCAGGATCCCCACAAAATACCCCAGATAAAAGACCAGCCTCTCCTAACTCACCTAAAACCTGTGGCTCCCAGATGACTTTCGATGCTATAACTACACTCAGGCGAGAAGTCATTTTTCTAAAGGGCAGGTAAATATTGATATACCATTTGTCTCTTTGGGGTTTATTTTTTCTTGATTTATACAAAGATTGAATACTTTTGTGGTTCACATGATTCAGGAGCTAACAATTAGACAAACAGATTTCATTTCATGGAAATAAAATTTTAAGCAAATATGAGTTATATTAATATATTTACAGGATCCCCTGGGGAAAAAAAAAAAAAAAACAAAACTATTTTTTTTCCAGAAAGCATCTCAATATAAATAAGGCTTTATTCTCAAATGTATATATGGTCACACCAAGTAGTGACTTGACTAAATGCTGCGCCTATTTCCTAAGAATCATAGAATCCATCCAACCTGGCCTTGAACACCCAAAGTGTTCAATTAATGTAACTAATTCAAATCATTAACTAAGAAATCAATATGTTCGACAATGTAATTGAGCCAATTTATCTTCCAGTCACTTTGCAAGTCCAAAATCATCTGGGGAATTTATCTAGGGAATAGCTTACAGTAGGGCTCATCTGGGATCCTATAAATCTCTTATTATGTGGTGCAACCTGAAATTCTCAGCTGCTTATTGCCGATCCCATTAATCAATCAGTATCAATGAGAAGAGTAATGCCAGAATGAAGCCAGAACAAAAAGAAAACACATTTTCCACTGCTTTCCTTTCTAACACATCAACACAGGCAACTCCACTGACAAGAAAAAGCTTGTAAGTCACAGTGTTGTTCACATTCTTCTGCATATATTGAAAATTCTATGACTTATTATGCACTATAAAACCTGTTTCATATTTAAATCAGACACTTATGGCGGGTCTATCCTGATAACTCAGAAGCTGAGCGTGAATTAATTTCTGCCTTCTGGCCAACTCTGCCACCTGCTATTGAAGCTGCATATGAGAACCTGAAAGACCAGATCCTATTTTTCAAAGGTGAATTATGAGATTCTCTTTAACTACTTATATAACTTCAATTTTCTGGGAAGAAGAGAGGAAAAAAGGGTAGGTCCATGTGCAAAAAATCACTTTTCAAATTAACAAAGTAAAAACTTAGGATATTTTATCCAGTTTTACTACAACCTAGAATAAAGGAGTGTATTTTTCCTTTTATTCTGAAAATGACAAGTGAAACTAAATGCTTTTATCTATTCTAACAGGCAATAATTTCTGGGTTATCAGTGGATATCAGGTGTTGCTTGGTTATCCAAAAAATATCAACACACTGGGCTTCCCTAAAGGTGTCAAGAAAATTGATGCAGCTGTTTGTAATAAAAATACAGGAATGACAGACTTTTTCGTAGGTGACAAGTACTGGAGGTAAGAAGAATTGACAGGATTTTCTCATGAATGCTTCCAATATAATTTGAATACAATTTCAATTTTCCATGTGATAAAAGAGGAAGTAGATCTTCAAATAACCATATGTAACTAGGTAATTCTAGAAATCCTGCTTTTCACAGGAATGTTTCTTTGACTGTTGCATGAGGAGAATAGTATAGCTTTGACTTTTGAGAGCCTAAGGGTGTGCTGAAATGGACACTCTTCAATGCATAATGCCTGGAAGCTGAAAAAAAGTACAGCACCTAGAGAATTTTTACAAATACTAAAGTGTCTTCAGAAAGTAAAGATCTGAAAGCTAACCTTCTTCAGTAGAAGGCTGGCTGGGATAGCTTGTGAAGGATTTATCTGATTTCTTTGATTTCTGAAAAGCCCTGGATTATTTTACCCCATTTAGAAAAATAAAAATTAGAGTTTCCTTCCTGTCTTTGACTGATTAGCACTGGATTTTCGATTTGTTTCTTCTAACTCCTGTTCCCAAACTGACATGAGTGATTCCTGGTACCCAAATACCAGGCAGGTGGAAGCAAAAAGTCAATTTTGGTAAGTTGATAGATTCTTTCTCTGTGCAAGAACAGTGGCTGCAAAGGCCTTTTGTAGGCAGCCAGGACCATGCATGGGTCACACAGACTTTGTAACTAATTGTAGGGTTCCTCAGTGAGACAGTGTCAGCTGTATTTTGAGATTCATGTGGTTTCCTATCCTCTGTTTTTGATTGTTTTGGAAAGAGTCTTTACAGTACCTAGGACACAATAGCATGCAAAAAAACCCCTCAAAACATATTTCTTACCTAGTAACTCATTCTGTTAGTCTCGTGTGAAAAATATTTTTGGAATCCAATGAGAAGTAAAACAAAGGCTTGTTATTTGTTTGTTTTCTTTCCCTGAGAGGGTTCTTCAAAACTGGAAGAACTTTTTAGGTTCTCCTTTTAGCCCACTTAATTCTGTCTCATCTCACAAAAATGGTCCTGGCTCAGTTAAGAACAACTAGATTAGAAAAACTAGTTAAGAACGGCAAGATTGTAGTAGAAATGTCATCTTCCTTTCCTTCATCTAAATCTGTCAGCTAGTAGAAGACTGTGTACAGTATCTTATCAAAGTCTAAGAGGAGTTCAATGTTCTTATGATAAATACGTGCAGTTGCTATAGCAGGAACAAATCTGTCCAGTTTCTATGCACTGTCTGTCATGCTGCTACCATTAGAGGAGGCAAATCCCATCCCTGCTGTCAAAAATGTGGTTCTTCCTTCACTTTTTCTCACTTCAGATGCTTCTTTGGAGCTGTATCTACCTTTATCAGAAACAAATAACAATGTAATGGAAAACACAATGGCCAGCATCCTGTAGACATTTGTACGAGTAAATAATTCAACTCTGTTGTAACCCCATGAAATCAGTCCAAATGCAGATGGTGGACACATTTCAGCAGCTGCTTAGCTCTGTGCAGAATTGATGTCTAAACTCTGAAAAATTGCAGGTCTGCCTTCCCATGATTTAGGTTTGATGAAAACAGCCAGTCCATGGAGAAGGGTTATCCAAGACTGATAGCCAATGACTTTCCGGGAATTAGCCAGAGGGTTGATGCTGTTTTTCAACAGAAAGGTAAATGAAATGAGCTTTGAAGTAAAACCACTTAACTTCAGATCTTATGATCTTTAGAAATAACTATGAATGTCAACATTGCTGTATCCTGCAAATGATAGAAATGAAGAGATGCTCTCTTATGTGTACAAAGAGGTTTGTCAGAAAGGACTTATTTCTTTTATGCATAACATAATACTTTACTTTTTTCTTTCCAGGCTTATTCTACTTCTTCCATGGATTGAAACAGTGGGAATTTGACCCTATTGCTAAAAAAGTTATCCAAGAAATGAAGAGTAACAGTTGGTTTAACTGTTAATGTCATTAACTTTTTTATATTTGGCAAAAGACAATAAAAATCATTCTGGAGATCTCAGAAGTTGTTCATATATACACTACTATAAAGAAGAGGCAAAAGAACTAGTTTTCATAAATGTTGTTTATGTATTTTAATAAATTAACAAATCAGCTCAAATTATATCTCCAAAGGCTAGAACAAAACTGCATTTGTTCCTCTAAGTGTAAAATATTCAATATAATTTACTACTTGGTATTCCACATAGGTTTTCAAATATTTTGCCAATAAACAGTTTTGGGTTGATGTCATCTCTTTTCTGTTTCATCTGTTGAAGGCATTCTATAGTTCTGACATGTGAAAGACTGCAGGTTAATATGCTAATATCCTTCCAACATACAATGTTTGTATTTTTCTTTACTTTCCAAAGAATGAGCTTTTTCTCTCCATGTGCAAGAGCCAGACCTTTCATTTTCTGTCCTCCCTATCCTCCTGTTCTTCAACTATTGCAGCCATAAAAATATTTTGCTGTCAAAATCGCTCACTAGCCTCAATACATTATCTTATCTGATAATCACTTTGAGCTGTCTTTATACCACAACATTGTGTTTCATCAGTGGCCACTTTTTGTGAAGCTACAAATTACATCCTTCACAGATCAGCCCTGGCTCATGAAAAGAAACAGATTCAGCTTCATCTACCATATTATGGAGCACAACCTTTGGCCCTCTAACAACCTTCGTTCCTGCCAACACATAAAATCAGACAAAATCTATATAGTCATAGTTATATCCTCTCCAAGTATTCCTTTTACATTTAGTTCTGGAAACAGACCCAGAACACACTGCCAAATGGCTGGCTATGCTGCTTCCATGGCTGGGTATATCTGAAAACTTGGTCTCGGTGTTGGTTTGTTCTCCTGTTCCCTGGTTCTCACACATCTGGCTGTTTTACACACTTGTTGCATACTTAAGATGTTTCTTTTTACTATATACTTTTACAATACAGTTTAAGAAAGATGTTGAGTTCCTGGAATGTGTCCAGAGAAGGGCAACGAGGATGATGAAGGGTCTGGAGCACAAGCCCTATGAGGAGCGGCTGAGGGAGCTGGGGTTGTTCAGCCTGGAGAAGAGGAGGCTCAGGGGTGACCTTATTGCTGTCTGTAACTCCCTGAAAGGAGGCTGTAGGCAGGCGGGGGTCAGTTTCTTCTCTCAGGCTCCCAGTGACAGGACAAGGGGACACAGCCTTAGGCTGCATCAGGGGAGGTTCAGGTTGGATATCAGGAGAAACTTTTTCACAGACAGAGTGATCTCCCACTGGAATGGGCTTTCCAGGGAGGTGGTGCAGTCACAGTCCCTGGATGTATTTAAGGATAGGTTGTATGATGAACTTAGTGACAAAGTTTAGATGGTTTAGATGATAGATTGGTTAGATAATGTTGGATAGGTTGTTAAGTTAGGTAAAAGGTTGGACTTGATGATCTCTACGGTCTTTTCCAACCTTGTTAATGCTACGTGTAATTCTGTGTGTAATAATGCACTGATCCAAGCCTGAACCTTGCCCACATGATTCGGTGTAAAAAGCAGGAGTACCATCATTTTGCTTCGCTTGTATGAAAAACCTCGGGTTTGTTCCCATCAGGAAACCAAATTAGAGGCTCAAATAGGCTGTTTCACTGATCTACAAAAACAATCATAGTGGACACCACTACAATCTAGATCCCTAACAAAAATTAGGGTGAAATGGTAGACATTTGAGTGAAATTCACCTGACTACTTTAGCTTACTGTCTAGGTACACAACTACATGAGTTAGGGAAGATCTCTGTACTCAAAAAAAGAGTGAAAAGTTCTCGATAATGTTACTCAATCTTGTCTCATCTCATTGAAAGACTGTGCTGGGGCAAACCTGTGTCTTCAGCCCCCAGACAAAACATCTCTTTGCAGATGAAGACCAGCCAACTTCCTTAGAGCAGCTAACTTTCAGACAGATAAGGTTTGGTAAAATTTACAATGGCTTTGAAGGGTATCTTTCAGTTTTTATTCAGAATAGAAGGACATCTTGCTTTTCTTCTCTTTTTGACAAGTTACAACAGCTATGTTTTATATCACCACAAGCCAGTGATGGAGTTGTTTGAAAACACCTGTCTGGACAGTGACTCTCTGTAGAGTGATTTTGGCAAGAGCAGAATTTAGTGGAGGCAGGTGGAATGGAGACAGTTCCTTATCTATTTCTGTATTTCCAGCCTTATCTTCTCCAGCATTCAATTCAATTGATATCTGTATAGAATGCCCAGTTTAATAGCACAATAAAAGAAACTGCCAAGTTACACCCAGGTGTTTATGTTCAGAGGCAAGATGACTCTTTCATACGCAGTCTGCTCAGTGTGTAATATGATTGTATTTTAGCTGCAAGAAACAGTCAATCACTGAGTAATCCAGGAGGTTATTCAGTTCTTTGTAATACATGGGCAAGTTCTTTTGTCTTCAGATACATAAACAAACATTGTAGTTACTCTGTGCTCCTTTTCCCCGGTCAAATATTGTTTCATAAATCCCCTGTCTAATGAAAGTTAATATTTAACAGTGAAATGCTCTTACTGAAGTTTTCTGACTGGCAGCTTTGGCATTATGTTAAACCAGAGTGGGGTGAATGTTCACAGGTCTCCTACAAAAATAAATAAAGCAATGAGTACTGCTTTTCCTTTATTTGCAAAGAAGGCCTGAAAAGTCACTCCCAACACAAAAAGACTTGACTTCCATTTAGTGGTAACAGGTTGGTCACTCATTTTTCCCTCTCTGGTTGTCATTTCATTTTAGGAATAGGAACCACATAGGAGTGTCAGAGCCAAAATCCAGTAAGTGATGAGTACTTAGTGGTGGTCCTATCCCTCCATCTCTGCCAGGTACCTGCCCACCACGGGATTATATCATGCACCTTACCATATCCACTCACAACCCTAAAAAGCTCCCAATACCACCTCCCCAGCACTCTTTTGTGCCACCTATAGCTCCTCATAATGCATGTTCCCAAATTGAATTTAGGTATCTAGCTGAGTAATGCTGTGTTGTAACTGTGAGGTGACCAGCCACTGGCCCCACAGACCAGTCAAGGGGTGAGTTATCTGCCTTTTCATTCATAGTTTTTCTCCTCTAGCCAGATGCTATTTCCCACAAAACCCACAGGAACTATGGAATGTCTGTTTGGCTTTGCTGAAGTGGCCAGTAACTTCAGTTACTTCGGGACCAGATGGGCACACAGATGCACAAAAACCAGGATCCCACATGGTCAAGCTAAAATAATTTTGCCAGTGTTTTACTAAATATTCTTGCTTTCCACTGCACCCTTACATTCAGTTTTGTAATATCATATTCACCCTACTGTTGACCAGAGAAGGTTGGAAGGGCAGAAAAGGCAAGGCAGAAAAGACATATAAAACCAAAATGGAAGTTAATCCAGTTGGTTTATATCACTAAGAAAAAAGTGGTTATTTGTTTCTCATCCCATTAATGTTTTTTGCCAGCTGTTTTTCAAATGTATCATAAGATGATGAGATTGGATTGAAATGAGGAAATTATACTTCCTAATGCAATGTGTTGCTGAAACTAACTACCATATTTGTGGGAAATTGTCCTGAAAAATCCTGCTTAATTTTTTGCCTACAGGAACCTGGACTCCCAACACTGTCATGGGAGTGTTTTGGCTAACAGAGTGGGAAAGGAGCTGTGTATAATCAAACACCTGCCAGAGCAGAGCTTAAAACCTACCTCTTCTCCTCACCCTTTCAGGTGAGCAGCCTCTCCCCTGTGCTCTTGGGTGACAGACTAATGCTCCAAAAGCCTTGAGAAAACTGATAATGAATCTTTTTAACAATTTTGTACCTTCAAGAAGAAAAAGAGCTTAAGTAAGGAGAAATACCTTGTTGTTATCTGGGTGTACATAACCATCCTTCTCTGCACTCGCTTACAACTTCCTGCCTCTTTCTGCTAATTGCCCAGTTCGTAATAATAGGAAAGGAAGCTGCAAGGCCAGTGTTTAAGTGCTGATAGCCAACGTGCTCTTTGAATAGCTTATGGAGTCTGAACCTTTTTGAACACTGATCCTTCAGATATGTTTTCATACAGAGCCATACCCAAAGCAGAAAACAGAAACCCAGTACAGACGTTGCAGGTACTGAGACAGGATGTCAACAAGAACAGAGTATGAAGGGCACAATGTGCCAGGCCATAACAGGGGAGAGCACTTTTCTGAGCTCTACACACATAGACAGAAACCCTTGCAGGGTGAGTGCTCTTAGTGACAGCCATCTCTGTGACCTTGCTGAGTGTACCCTGTACATGTACACTGTAGACAGGGCCTAAAATTTTGAGATATATGTTCTGTGGTTCTGGCTGTGAATCAGAGTTTTTCATGGTTTGTCTGCACTCACTGATTAGATCATCCTGGGGGAAAGAGTGTTTTTTGGGTTTTTTTCTTATGCATCATGTGTTTTCTTGTGCATTTGTGTGTTTCTACGATCTGTAAGCACTCTATCTTGCTACCTTTCAACAAGTGAATAGACACACACCTGTGTTTGTGTGTGCCTATAAAGGTACCTGGCCCACCAGTGTCTGTGGGTCTGTGCAGGCTCTGTGGGGCCCTGCAGCCTGCAGAGGCTAAAGGAACAGGAGATCTCATCAGCTGTGTGGAAATGCCTTCCATGTGTGTTACAAATAAATGCTGCCTGTGGAACCAATGGCCATAGAGACTCCACATAAATGAGCAAGGCAATATTTTAAACTATCAGATAAAAATGCAACATAAGCTCCTATAGACTAAGTCTGGGGTGAGTAACTCAGCCTTGGGATATTGAGACTGTGAGGCAACTGTTTGAGCTTGGACTGATGAGGGCGGCTTTACTTTTGGAGCAGTTGCTGTGCATATGGGAGATTACCACAGACTGACAAAAAAATGCTGCTTCTTGCAAGAGATCAGAGTTGCAAACTTCACTTTGCCAACCACAGCCTGCACGTGCCATGGCCACGGCCTGCAGAGACCAGCCAGCGGTGCTCACTGCCCTGCACATCGAGGTACCCAGGGCTGGGAGTGGGTGGTCACAGCTGCCACTCCGAGGTCACAGCTGTCACCCAGCGGTCACTGAGAGGTCACAGATGGTAGCCACTGGTCTAAGCTGCCCATGGTCACAGCTGCCACCCCGCGGTCACAGCTGGCATGCGAAGGTCACAGCTGTCACGCCGCGCAGATGTTACCCGAAGGTTACAGCTTTCACCCGCTGGTCACTGCTGCCACCCCGCGGTCACAGCAGCTCCAGCATCTGCTCTGGGTCGGCTCCCGACAGCTCAGCTTCTCCTCAGATGCTTAATTTCAGTTGTCCGGTTACTCAGCTCATGATTTCCAAAATAACAAATAACAGTTTGCATAAAAATATTTTATGCGAGGAGAAGCATTTCGATTTTATAATGAAAAATGCTTTGTTAAATCTACTAATAGTGTAATTTAAATTAAATAAACTGAGCTGTGTGTTTGTCATATTAGTCGTGATTCAAAATCACTAAAGAGAAAATATATAGAAAATTATTGATAGAGTGCTAGTAACTATGTCCTGAAGGACTGAGTCCCCTAAATTGTCAGCAACTGTTACGGGAACTGGTAAAAGCTGTTTTGCCTTAGACTGAGACGGTTACAATTGTGAGGATGAAAAATCAATATTTAAAAATTACAGTGTTTTTAAAAAATAAATAGCTTACAGACATATGGAAAATGTCATTATTAAACAGAACAACTTGGTAATAGAGATTAGAAATACACAATCTCTATTGTGACTTTTATAATCATTGCGTTTGATTTTCATCCAAAATTGTAGAAGTAATCATTTACACAATAAATATATGAACTCTTTTCTTTAAATCATTATGCAACTTAGCTAAGGTTATTATATTTTTCCAAGCAGTTGAACAGTGTATTTATCACTTCATACTACTGCAAACCAAGCTTTTCATGTAAAAGAAACACACTTTTTGTAAGGAAATGTAGAGAATGTCAAAGGAGAATGGGTATTATTAAAAATGTCTTTTTCATTTCTAAGCATGATAAACTCCTTCATTTCCAGTAACACAGTACAGCATGTGTGCATCATGAGCTAGAGGAAAGGTTTCAATTAGCAAAGAAGGTCCTGACTCAGCAAAGCCTTTAAGTTCATGCCAAACACAAATTTAACACTACTTTCAAAATCTTTTGCTCAGTCAGCACCCTAATGAGACATCTGTGCTCATTAAGACCATAGGAATGTACTGCCACGATGAAGTTCACACAAGGCAAGGCCATTCTTAAAGCACTTAGTTGAAGAAATGTACATTCACATCACTACATTCAGAATGATCTGTGCATAAACAAGAATGGACTCCACCATCTTCCTTTCCCTTGCAGTCCTCTTGACTCTCATCCCCAGAGTGTAACCTACCACCTTTCTGTTTCTGCCTCTGATTTTGCAAAGTTTATCGTCAGATGCAGATTACTGTCACAATTTTAGAAATCAGTATTATTAAAAGGCAGAAGTTTAAATAAAATGTAAATTGTACGAAGGGATATATGAAGGTTATTCATTCATTTCTGAATGTGATGTGAGATATTTTTGTACACATGGCATTTCTGTAAGCATTTTTTTAGGCTGTGAAGGCCGAGTTCTATTAATCTAATTATTTGGTTTCCACTTCTAGCTTTGTGTTTAGTGTCCTACTGACTGGATCTGAGCCTTTAAAGATACTTAACCATCAGGAGAAGTCTCTACAATTTGGGATGAATTTGATCATCATGATGCCACTCTTAAAGTTTTAAGGTGATGGTGAAACAAAACATTCATGAAAAAAAGTTATTCCAAACTTAGGGAACATACTGCCAATAGGCAGGAATAAAGATTTTCCCTCTTACAGCATCTCTCTAGGGCAAGGGACAAAGGAACTATAGAGTTTTATACTAGGATGAGCATATCTAGAAAGCATTAGTGTAATATTTCAGAGCAATGTGGTTTTGAAGCAAACTTCTTCATCACACTCACTTGCCACTCATGGCCTTAGTTTGTGGAGCAGTTTGTGGCCACAAAAATCAGAGTCCTCATAGAGACAGCTGCCCCAGCTGCCCATATGCCTAATAGAGGGATCTGAGATTGGACCAATGAATGGTCCTTTGGAAAACTTCAAAGCATATGGCCAAGGCAAGGGACCAGAAGTCAGTCCCTAGTCTCCTACTTAATGCTTTCGCTGTGTCTAGATAACTGCAAAAACTTATGGAAAAGATGGAAATAGCCTTCAGGTAACACTTTTCTGCAATACTAATTCAAAAATCAGAACATAGTGATCCCTGCAGCAGCCTCTTCAGCACAGGCAGCCAGGGAACCATGTTCAAGGAGGCACAGACTGCTTAAAAACTTGTTCTCTGCACCTACTGTCGGTCGCCAAAGAGAAATAGCAGACTGCTGCTTTTCTAGGGGCATGCTAAAGAAAATGGTCAAAGTGTGAAGACTCTGTAACACAGCAGTTATGTGACATTGGTGTGCAAGACAGAGGAGTTCCGAATCTTTTCTTTAGACTAAATTCAACTGTCTTCCTCCAGCAGTGGCTCCATCCTCCTTGGCTGGCAGCTGGAATTGCTATCATCATATGCTATCTGACAAAGAGACAAAAGTCTTGTTTCATTACTGTGTACAGTACTAAGTTTATCTCCATCACAGTAGTAAGTGTATCTCACTCTTTTGGCACAAAACATAGTAGAAATAGCAGCAGTGTTTTTCCTGTGCTACTGCTAGACAAGGGCCTGTGCCATTCACAGGGTATGTTACGGCACAATCTGTGTATTTGAAATAGAAAAGCTGAGCAGTAATCTTCTACAAAATAGTAATCACTCTACATACTAGAATAAAGTGATTGTTTAGACTTCTTTGCCAAATTTCTATTTGCCTTAGAGAAAACTGATACAAATAATTTAAACCTGTCAAAACCTGAATGTTTGATATCTAAACATTCATTGATTCTAAAATTACAATGTCCTTTCATTCTGAATCAAACTTCAAGTCAGCATGAGTTCTAATTTCAGCATAAACTATATTGCCTTTATACTAATATCTAATCAGTTTTCATTGCCAGACTTTTCTAATAACGATGTGTTCATCCAGATTATTTTTTTAATCAGAATTTCATACAATACAGATTGTAGAATTTGTATTGAAAAATATTCAATTTACATCAATCGACACTTTGGCGTGACAATGAGCAAATTTTGCTTGAATTTTTCTATGTTTGACAAACATTATACCCAACAGCGAAGGCATCTGTCTGTGCAGATACCAGCAGCTGCGTGACAAGAAACCTTGGAGATGCAAGCATTCCTGGGTATTGATTGACCAGGGATGTGGGCTACAGTTCTATAAGCATGAATAACTCAGTGATCATGGTATTCCTGACATAGGAAACTACCAGTTCTTTTCAGGAATGGGAGGAGAATACATGAGAGCACAGGTGATGAGTTGTGGGTTTTCTGGCTTTGGAAACGAGTAGGTATCATTTGAATAGTTTAAAAGGACCATTAAGTTATTAAATTTTTAATTTCTGCCAATGTTGTTTCTGATTCGTATTTCATATATTTAATATCTGCAATAAACTCACTAGGTGGCCTGAACTATATTAAGAAGACTAACAATTTAAAAACATAGTTTGGCTATCAAAAAATTACATGCTCTCATGATACGAGATCATGAATGACTAGAATTTTCCCACAGTATGACATCTCCAGCTTAGTTTTTTTCCCTCGTTCCTATTGCACAGCGCTGCCGCTAGATGTCAGATGATGAAAGGGCCCCACTGGTCCCCACAAGCAAGTCTGGTCAACAGGTGAATTAGAAGAAAATATTGGACAGGGTAAGAGTGGCCAAGTGAAAATAGATAACTATCCACATTTACTACTCATATTTACATCTCAGCTTGCTCCATGGCCTTGCCCTTCAGCCCAATGCTCACAGCTGAATTATACTAACTATGGGACTTGGTGACAAAATATACTACATTTACATTCAAGGAAGTTGTCAAACTGGACACTTCAAAGGAAAGGTGACTTGGTAAATCCTCTATGTCACGTCATGGAGTTGATGAATACTCTCCATAACAGGTTATGGGAACTTCTGCAAAGATCAGAGCTAGGAAGACAGCACTGGACCGTGTCCTGGAACCCAACAGAAGGACCTAGCACTGAACTGTGAATGTCATCGTGGTCACAATTTCCCAGGACAAGAGCTAGAAAAGGAAGGGTCAGGGAAAACGCAATGTTCTGTGTAGAACAGGAGAAAACATTTCCCACTTTCATCTGCTGTAGTGAAAAGACAAGCTCTGCATTCTGTGATTACACCAGTTTAATCTGGTTGCTCTATTTATAGGAAAAAAAAAGTGCTTCAGAGAACTTCATTCTCTTCCAATGTCTTGTGCAAAGTGGAATAATGCAAAGGGATTTTGGTCACAGAGAATGGTACTAAAACCAAAGCTGATGTCAATTTTATCCCTTTTTAACTGCAAAGGGAAAGCCATGGGACATAGCATATATAGCACTGAAGTTAGTTACTTGGGATGAGTTTAAATTGCATCAGAATGGTGCTGCAACAGTTTCAGGGCATTGCACAGCCTTAACATTTTACCTAAGTCAGCATGAAGCACTGCATTTGCACTGCTGGAGACATGACATCTTTTTAAAACCTGATTTCCTCCCCAAAGGTGTCAAATTATTCCTTTCCACGGAGTCTTTCAGTCACTGTTCATGGTCACAGCTGTGAAAAGGCACATTCTCTAGGTACCTGCTTCCTAGTCTGATGTTAGGTTATTTTCTTTTCCAAGAAAGAAACCCCTCAGTTATTCATTAAAAATATAGTTTCTGAAAGGATATGTGTGTGGGTGTTCTTCTTCTTTCTTCTCATTTGCTACATCATCATGACTTTTATTCCTTTGATAGTCTACGTGGGACCCTGGCATATGTTTTTGCCCCAGTGAAGGATTAGAAGGGGAAAATCATTTTGAAAGCACAGAGAAGTGGACTGTGGGAACAAATGGTATATGGAAATAGTTTATAAACCTTACAAATTGAAGGATTTCCTGAGAAACAACTCTTAAAATTTCCTTCCATTTTCCTTCTTCAGTCTATTCCTGAGCTACCTGAGGAGAAACAGCATAACGATGTGGGATGTTCCCACGGTTTAAAATGTGAAAGTGTGAAATATGAAATCCTACCTTAGGGAATAAATTTGAGGTCAGTTTGAAAAGTAAATGCTACATGAACAGACAGATAAGCCTTAATCTCAAGCAAATTCATTGAAACAATTACAAAATAAAGGAACTAATTTTACTCTAAAAAGTGAACTGACCCAATTAATTTTGAGAGAGCTTTTTCTGGCCTACCATTGTGTGACAGGAAGTGAAGGAACAAAATTTAATCTACCATTATTTGCAACAATTATTTTAAAAAAGCACACAAACCACAGCTGTTACTGCTGGTCATTGAGGATCAACATAAATATACATACAAACTCATTATGTGCTCTGGTTTTCTAATGAGCCACTGGATAGCAGTTTTCTTGCTGTGTTATAGGAGGTTGTATGACCCTAAAATAAGGGAATATTACTTTAATGTTAGGCCTATCCTGAAGAGCTTTGCAATGTCAGTATTGGAACATTTGTCAGCTTGTAGTAAAGAGGCGAAAAAATATGAAATGTCTTTGGAACTTATGGGTTCCTTGTCATCCTTGAAGTAAATGAAGTGGTGGCAGAGAAATAATACTCTGTACTGCTAAATTATTAGCTTGGTCCCTGACACAGCTTTGCCCTGGAAAAACTACCGTTTGGACATGGTTTGGGAGTCAGTACAGTTCAGAGACTTACCTCAAGAATTCAAGCGATCTGCATGTATCTGCCCTGTTTTGAAAGACAATTTTAGATAAGAGAAAGAAGTTTCAGGTCTATTTATTTTATTAGTACAGCTATATTTAGTGTTTGTTCTTTGCACCTTGATGGCTTGTCACATTCATGTGTATAAGCATGACATACCTGACCCTTTCTTGTTTACATCACTACATTTTCTTCCCATCTGATTGATAGCTTATATAAGGCACCTGAGATTACCCAATATTTTTTTTCCATTCAGGGTGCTCTTATAGCACATCCAAGATTTAGTAACCTCTCTTTTGGGCATTGGTAAGGAAAATAAATCTGACTCCTAGATAGAAGTCATAAATCCAAACTTAAAAGTCTGTAAAAAATTGCAAAAACTTTTTTTTTTTAATATTCCAGTGCTTCATAATATGGTTTTGTGGCTTGGTTTTTAGGGGGTTTTTAGAGCACATCTTCTCAGTCATCTTGGTTCTGTTTGGGTGGGTTTGCTTAATAGAGCCACAGAAATCTAACGCCATGGGAGGTTATTTTCAACATCTGCTATTTGTCCAACTAGACTCTATAAAATCCTTCTTTACAAGGCAGACTAATGTATTCTATCACTGTGTCACTCAGTCTTTAATCAAAACAACAACCAACTTGTCCAGTTCATCTGCCAAGCCACTGACTGCAGATCTCTCTGCCAAACCTCAGGCTCTTCAAATCTCTGGATTATGGCTTTTTTTTATTCTGTCCCAGAGCTCAGCTTTCATCTGCTTTGTTTCAGCATCTATATAGACTGTCTCATCTAAATAATTTAGGAGCAAAATCCAAGATTATTCTTCCAATCTTTCAATTTACCAGAGAGGTCCAAGTCCAGCTAAAGATCACTGACCCAAGTGACTTGTTACCCACTAAGCAGAGGCTTCAACATGATGGGAGGATGAAGACGGACATACACCTTTTCTGTGAGAGCATCAATAAAATTATAATTTAGAAGAGGGCAGACAATGTTTGCTTGGATCCATTTCAGGCCAAGTTTCCAGAAGAGATCCCAAAATCTAATTCTTCTGCTGAGCTTTACAGGCCCGTCATTTCAGCCACTGTAAATTCAGGGACCAAGACGACTGATAACCTCTCCTGTGAAAAACGTAAAGTTCTTTCAGATAACAATCAATCAGCATTCTGCTTAAAGCTGTGACAATCACTGTCTCCATTGGGCTTTCCAGGCTTAAAGCAGTCGGCATGTTTGCTCCATTTTGGAGCAACAGTCCAGTGAAACCCCACATACTGCAGCCACTCTGCCACAGCCTCCCATGGCTGGTAGAAAGTAATGCAGGACTTCATTGGGCTTGTGCCTTAGTAGCACTTTGCCAAAAATAATGAACGTCAGCAAAATTCTTTGGAAAATAAAGAGAACTTCTTAAGGAAATTTAATTTATGTGATTTTTCATCAGGAGTTGAAGGATGCCCCAGATTTCATAAACTGGTTGCTATATGTTTGTGGCCTGTGAGTCATCTAGATCTGTGACAAGACGAATTTATTTTTTTTTTTTCTAAATTACTACTCATTCTCTCAGTAGGCCTGAGGGTACTAGACTGAAGCATATAAAATGTCATTTCAGATGGAGCCTAAAGCCTAGGGCTGCACCTCTAGCAGGGGACAAAATACAATTGAGACCATTCACTGCATGGTGACCAAGAGGCATGAAACAGCTCACATCCAGACTATTAAACTCTCTTAATATCTGAGGTAGTTTGTCTACTTAAAAACATGTTATTTGGGACATGACATGTCTTGAATAGTGCCTGGGAATCATCCAGAGGGTTGATAAGAAATGAAGCCATGTAAGAACCACTCCAACAATTTAGAGGACAGAGGATTGAGTTCTAGAGCCTGGGAATGTTTTTCAGTCCCACAAAATTTATGAATATCAGCCATAGTCTGAGCATCATTCCACCTCTCTCAAAGTCCATCAAACATCAGACTCACAGATGCCAGTGCAGCAGTTTTCAGTGAGGCTCACAGGCAAAATATTTTTCTGCTCTTCTCACCCAGTCTCCTTCCTTTTGATTTTATGACAGTTTACTCCCATTTAATTTTGTGGATGATGAGACAATTTATGTCTGGCAAGAGAATTCAGATGACTTTAACAAGAATTTGAATCAGAGTTGCAGCTGCTGCAACTATTTTGCAAGAGGCAGCATAGCAGTGGCTTTGTAGGCAGCCACAACACCACAATTAAAAAAGGAAAGAAATTGTAAAGAAGGGTATCCTTAGGAGGCTGCAACTGCTCAGCCAGGAAACTCACAATTTTTGTGTAACATCTTTTCTTTTTCAAGCCTTCATTACTGGTTAATTCAAGGATTTCAAATGCAGAGCTGCCCTTTACATCACTTCTGACTTAGGGTTTCACTAATAAAAGGTCCAGCACATTGATTCAGTGGACTACCTAAAGGATGAAAAGGAGATCCTCTTCTTTGTGGGAGATGAATATTACACACACATTCATTACAACCTGACCCTTTTGGTCTGTACTTCTATTGGAAAACAAAGATTTAATTTTTAACTAAGAAACTGCAAGCAGACTAGAAGCATTGGAAGGGTGAGATACATCTGACAAAATGTAGACATCTACAGTGTATATGGCCATAGATGAGTACTTCAAGCCACTATAATCAGTACATACCCATTATACTCAGTCTGGATTTGTGATTTACTCCAGTCTCTGAGCAGTAATTTAGATGCTACTTCCATGGAACAGAGCTAAAGCCAAACAGAGATGATTCTGCCATCTCTCCAGCCTCCCTAAGCCTGCTGATTTCATAAGCAGGGGGAAATACACGCTCCTGCCAAGGTTAAACACAGAGCACAAGCATGGTTCATCAAATCTTGGCTCCTGAAGTTTCAGATATGCCAATGTCTAGAAGATCCAAAAAATACTTATCCCGTATTCTTCCAAATAGTACAAGTCCTGAAATAAACTGTTCAGCTAAAGATGTTTTGCAAACACAGTAGAAGAGAGCAAAAGACATCATAGAGATTTTCACTAAACCACATCAGAAGAGGTCAACAGATGTCACAGAGATATCCTAAGTCAGAGGCCCTTAATCAGCAGAGAATGTGTTGGATATATCTAGCAGATCACTTCTTACAACAAGCACATTTTCCACCATCACTACTGATTATTCTCTGTCCAGGAAGATGTTGGAGATGGCCCAGAAGCCAGTCTAATCAAACCTGTGTTTAAAATAGAATTAATCATCTTTAAAATGTTCTAGCTTCATTGGCATAGAAGTGCAATTTGAAATATTTACAATAGTTAAGGAAGTTGGTAAAATTATAAGATAAATAGTGGAAAAGCAGTAAATTGTATTCCCATCTTTTCCCTCCTAAACAGTCTTGATTATTTACTTATCTAATCATACTGCTTTTTTTTTTTCCTGACTCATCTAAATAAATTTAAAATTAAAAAACTTTAATTTGCTCTTTGTTTTCCCTAGTGAAATGGGAAAAACAAATGTTATCTGAAAACTGAAGAAAGAGGCAGTTACTCAAATAACAATTTTCTATGACTTTTCCAAGAAAAGTTTTCTGGAAAATTTTGGCCCAGCTATTTTAAAATTAGCTCACACCTACTAAACAAACAAAATTAAATGAAATTCTAAAAAATATGAAAATTACAGCATAAACTGTTTACAATAATTATTCCTTCTTCCAAATATATGATGAAAAATAAAAGAAAGACGGGGAAAGAACATACAAAAACTATTCAAAGAGTTCTAAGGAACCAGTAGCAAAATAGATGCAGCATTGGAAGCGAATGGTGAGTATTTAACCACATAGCAACCAGACCTGATACTGCCAGTCCGTACTCTCTTGGGGTTAAGATAAGCACAATGTCTGTTTCCAAAAATAGCACATTTATTGATTTATTTCTGTGATGAAGCTGAATGAAATTTCCTTGCCCAGCAGCTTTAGCAATGGCTCTGAAAAGTATCAGCTCCATATCCAAGCCATTTCATTATCGGATGATTTCAAATCTTAAAATATAATTCTACTCTTCTCCTTGGGATCTGCTGACAGGACTCAGGGGAATGGTTCAAAGCTGTGCCAGAAAAGGTTTAGATTGAACATTAGGAAGCATTTCTTTATATGAGAGGGTAGACAAACACTGGAATATAATTTTTGGAGAGGTGATTGATGCCCCAGGCTTGTCAGTGTTTAAGAGGCATTTGGACAATGCTGCTGGTAACATGCTTTAACTGTTGACAGCTCTAAAGTGGTCAGACAATTGGACTGGACAGTCATTGTAGGTGCCCATTAACTGAACTATTCTATTCTGTTTAGTTTGATGTAAGACTTACCAAAACAAAGAGGTGAGTGGTCCACACTGAATCTACAAATGTTAATAGCATGTGGAGATGTTAGTATTGTAGAATTGATTTGACAGCGAGTTTGAGTCAGTTGACAATGAATGTATCTATGTGATACAGGTCAATAGCCAAGTCTGTTCTACCTTTGGACACTGTGTCAACAGCTCAAGTATTGCTATAAATGGAACTTAAATAACACAATTTCAATATTGTCTAGTGGTGTAAGCTGAGTCTCTGATGCTCACTGGAGAGGTGATAGCCATCACCACAATGAAAAAAAGGAAGATGCAGGAGGTGAAGATCCATCTCTTCTTCCAAGTGACAAGTGATAGTACAAAAGGAAATGGTCTAAAATTGTGCCAGGGGAGGTTTCTAATGGATAGTAGGAAAAATTTCTTTATGGAAAATGTTGTCAAGCATATGAACAGGAGCTGTCCAGGGAAGTTTCGGAGTCACTATCGTTGAAGGTGTTTAAAAGATGTGTGGATGTGGAGTGTAGGGACATGGCTTAGTGGTGAACATGGAAGTCCTGTGTTAATGCTTGTACTTGGTGATTTTAAAGGTGTTTTCCAACCTAAATTTTTTCAGAAAGTAAATAATTTACATTGAACAGTTAATTGTCTATCTAACAGATATCTTTTATTCAAAATATATGACTTGTCTAGAGCATGAGAAAGCTGGAAAGACAATTGGTAACAGCCAGACAAACAGATTTTCCTTTGGCAGGCACCAATAGCTATTGATTCAGATTCAACACAAAACAAGTTCCTCAGATGTTCAGATGTATCAGTTCACAGCCAATGGTGCTCACTGGGACTCACATTCCATACTCTTCAACAGCAGGAAGTACTTCTGGAAGCTCTGTCTAGAGATAATTGTGAAACTCTTCGCACTGACTCAACAACAAAGCCAATCACATGGGTTTCCCAACAGACATTTTAGCCTACAGAGCATGACTAGGGGCATTTCATGAGTGCAGGCAGGATGTGGCCATCATGAGGTTAATCCCAGAAATTCTTCATCAAGATTTTCCTTCTTGACAGTTAGTTAAAGATGTATGAGAATGAATTTTTCTGTTCCATTTGAAACCTATCATTGACATTCAAGATAAGTTCAGATAAAGCACCCCAGGAACAATCTAGATTTACAGTTCCTCTAATGAACATTTTCTTTTCCCTTTTTTACCTTTTCTCATTTTCAAGGATTCATTTACTTTTTTTCTGATCTAAAAGCCTACAAATATGACAGAGAGAAAGAAATATGATTAGTATTTTGAAAACCAGATCTAGAGGATTTGCTACAGTGGTTGCTCAGCAGATCATCAGATGGAAGTAGAAGAAAGTGAAAACTGGACCATGGGGACCAGAAACATGGTTACTTCTTTTCTGAGTGAAAAGCTCAGAAAAAATTTTTTTTACTTTTTTTTTAAACATTTAAAATGAAAACTTTTATATAAACACAGAACATAACAAAGAATGCTACAGCTCTGCCCTGCAATTTAACACTATTCTCATAAATACATCAATGTTGGTATTTTGGAGAGCTTCGGGCTCACTTCAGAAACTCCTGGACCAAGAATATTTTTACTTTGCTCTCACCTAGAACAAATTCTAATGAAATTCAATGAGGAACCCTTTCTGACCACTTCCCAAAGGCCTGCATTTCCAGAGAAAATAATTGGGTCACAGAAAGTAATTGGATCCAGATCACATAATTGGAAACCATTAAAGAAGCTGTCACCTTCTCAAAAGAACTAGAAAAATATTCCAGTGTGAGCAGCTATCTGGACAAAGAATCATGTTGTGGTTTAAGTGGTCCTATTCAAGACAGATGAGCAAAGAAGCAAATATTCACATCCATCTACTATCTAATTATTGGAGTTCAGTCTACAGCCTGTGCACAATCTGTTTTCATCAAGGAGACGGTGATGACAAAGCAGAAGCCAGTCACCACTTCTCCATTTTTAGTTTGAAAGAACCTGCTACGTGATCTAATGAATGAGACTTGATATAGTAACCACACAACTATTTATCTGAAAACAATTTTAGAGGATTTTAATTAAAAAATGTAAATGAAAAAACATTGAGGAACCGTAGTTTAATGCATGGATATGCACAAAGTCTGGTACTTTTTGTTATTGCTCTGCTATGACAATTTTTTGCATTATACCAAAAATACTGATATTTAACCATATATACCTTTCATATTCATTCCTTTGTGCTTTTTTATGCCAGTCACAAATTTTCTCCACCAGAAACTGTGCCATCTAGGATGGGTGGATCTTCCTTTCTATCTACTTCAAAACAAAGCCAAGGGGAAAAAAGAGATATGATCCAATACTGAGATAAATTTGTCCCTACTCCAAACAGCCTACAGTTTTGCACATCAAAACGAGAGTCCTTCATACACATCCTTTTATTTTCTAGTACAGTGAAAGAAAAATAAACTTTTTTTATCTCTAGCTCTTTGAGCAAAAAAGTGTAAACAAGATTTGTCAAACATGCTGATAAAAGGGAACAGTTATTTATTGCTGCTACTGAATTTAGCAGATATTATTGAGCAATCCTGAAAATCAGCATAAACACACAAGGAAACAGCTGTCAAGAATACTAGTCACATGTTCAAAGCTGCAAAACTAGGAGAAAGGGCAATAACTACATCTGTGTCCATAAAAGCCTAAGATAAAGGCAGATTACTTTTTCCCAAAATAAGAAATGCAGGTGAAATTTTAACAGATTAGGTCTTGATGTCATCAAACTCTTAGATTAAGAGCCTGATGTTTTTCAGTAATACGCATCTTAGATGAAAATTTGGAGAAGCCATACTACCATCTCTCTACTAGAACAGAATACCTCAGACAAAGAAAACAGAACATTTAGTCAGATTTGGTCTTGTGGCTAGAGAAAGGAAAGGAATAATTAATCCATGGATGAAAACAAAACTAACCCTGGGATCATATGCACTAAAAATTTCATTGATTTGATTTTCATACATATTCTAGGTTATTGAATAAAAATATTTTGAAACACGAAAATAAACAAATTTTTTAAAATATGTGTTATAATTACAAATTATTGAAATACAGTTTCTAAGTTTCTATTATCACAATAGAAAACATTTATCCATGGAGTGATAAGTTAATGCTTAGTTCATATCTATAATATTTTTCATGAACTTGCCAAAAAAATTGGGAGTTAATTGCATTTTAATATTCCATCAAATATAGTAATTTTCTAATTAAAAATTAGACAAGATATTAACATCCTTTTGTTCTTATATAATGTTTCTTGTTGGGACTTTCAGTGCAATTTTGAGAATTTTAGCATAATGTAATAGATTTGAGCCATCCAGATGCAATTATTTTACAGCTGTTTTCATGCCAAAGTTTTTGAATCAAAGAAAAATTGCAAAGATTCAGAATTTCACACTGGGAGCACATCTTTCCATTATATTTTATTTTGAGACAATGCACAAAGAAGGTTTTGGATTTTAATATCCATGATTTATGAAAATAGCAACAAGCTTATTTAATGTCATCAGTGAAAACTTTTTTAATTATGAGCTAAGCTGTCTAGAAAGATGACTGAAAGATTTCCTACTATCACTATGTATTTGCAGCAAGATAATGTGTTTTTTACATTGGAAAAAATTTGGTTTTTTTCTTAGTTTCGTCTTTGAAGAAACTCATCATATCTCCTGTTCAAATTCTCCTCAGGTCTGTAAAGCAAAAAAAAAAAATTGTTATGGTCTACTTCAGTAACAATTTTTCCTAACTGAAGGCTGATATACAGAAAGGTTACAATGAATCAGTTCTCCACATCACTAATGTAAATGGAGATATCACTAGTACCAGTGCCATGTCTTCTTTCTGTCAAAACTTCAACTTCTTTTTGACTTTTTTATTTCCTAATCTAAACTCCTAGACTTCTTTTTCTTCTGAGAATTTGTCTTATTTTCCACAAAAATATCAATGAATACACTGTATAGCACCTAATTTCTTCAGCTTTGAGAGTTTTGAGTGATTCTACTCTACACATATTTTCTGCCATACCATGCAAACTGCTATAGGGATATACTTTGGAAAAAAAAGTATTTCAAAAGTATTTAAGAGGAGGTCATAGTTTTGCCCTCGAGCTGTAAATCTATTGAATATTACATTCATTTCTTCCTAAACACATGCTGCAGATAGCTCAATGATGGATTATTCTGTTGATTCAAGAGCAAATATAATATCCAGCATAAAAGAAAGCTTTTTTGTGGGAGGCAATAAACCCATGTGTTTGGACCTCCACCTGAAGTAAATATATAGTAAAATGGCAATTAAAAATGAAGTCTTCTGGTGTGCAGTATGAAAACACTATAGAAAACATAAGTGGGGAGACGCACAACTGACTCTACTTTGGTGCTTAAGCCTGATTCAAGAATGCCTTGATGACATTTTGTAGATAGATAGACAGATAGATAGATAGATAGATAGATAGATAGATAGATAGATAGATAGATAGATAGATAGATAGATAGATAGATAGATAGATAGATAGATAGATAGATAGATAGATAGATAGATAGATAGATAGATAGATAGATAGATAGATAGATAGATAGATAGATAGATAGATAGATAGATAGATAGATAGATAGATAGATAGATAGATAGATAGATAGATAGATAGATAGATAGATAGATAGATAGATAGATAGATAGATAGATAGATAGATAGATAGATAGATAGATAGATAGATAGATAGATAGATAGATAGATAGATAGATAGATAGATAGATAGATAGATAGATAGATAGATAGATAGATAGATAGATAGATAGATAGATAGATAGATAGATAGATAGATAGATAGATAGATAGATAGATAGATAGATAGATAGATAGATAGATAGATAGATAGATAGATAGATAGATAGATAGATAGATAGATAGATAGATAGATAGATAGATAGATAGATAGATAGATAGATAGATAGATAGATAGATAGATAGATAGATAGATAGATAGATAGATAGATAGATAGATAGATAGATAGATAGATAGATAGATAGATAGATAGATAGATAGATAGATAGATAGATAGATAGATAGATAGATAGATAGATAGATAGATAGATAGATAGATAGATAGATAGATAGATAGATAGATAGATAGATAGATAGATAGATAGATAGATAGATAGATAGATAGATAGATAGATAGATAGATGATAAAATACCCAACCTCTGCTTCATATTTATTCCTGATCATAGCCATGTTCTACATCCCTGTGATGCACTCTTACTTCAGCTTTTGAAACTGGCAATTCAAAGTGTCAGCTTGCATTTTGTTGCTGCTCATTAGCTGTACTAGCCTGACTTCACCATTCAAACACAAGAACACCTGAAGCACCCACATACCAAAACCACAGCAGTCATGGGCTATTGGTTTCCTTTGAGAATGTGAAGACAGGCTGAGAGACTCGGGGTTGTACAGCCTGGAGAAGAGAAGGCTTAAGGGAAACATTACAGCTGCCTTGCAGTACCTAAAGGGGACCTGCAAGAGAGTTGAGATGGACTTCTCACAAGGGTATGTAGTGATAGGACAAGGGGCAATGGCTTTAAACCGAAAGGGAGGAGGTAAAGGTTAGATACGAGGAAGAAGTTCTTTACTGTGAGTGTGGCGAGATACTGGGACATGTTGCCCTTGGAAGTGTTCAATGGCAGGTTAGATACAAACTGGTCTAGTGAAAGGCAACCCTGTCCATGGCAGAGACATTAGAACTAGATGTTCTTTAAGGTTGCTTTCAGCCCAAACCATTCTATGATTCTGTGATTCTACGTGCGTGAATGAATGACATTGCATGACATGAGTTACGTTGTACAGTTCTGTACTTTGTGCATTAAAGCACGTTTCACGTTACCCAATAGGGCTTGATGCCAACAGCATCATCTGTTTTAATACGGAAATGCAAAGATTAGTTCAGGGGTGGATGAAACACTAATACAAAGCTAATGTTTATTAACTCAAGGGTTTCATTTAGAAAGTAAACTTCAAATTTGAGGAAGTCATAAGGGTGCAAAACCAAGCAAATCCCTACTGATACACAGCTCTTTATACCAGCACTCAAAAGCAGATCAGTGTTCTTTCTTAGACTTCAGTTTTGGAAATGCCTATACACAGGGAAAATATGTTTGCTCAGAGCAGTCTTACCATTTTCCCTGAAAGTACTTTAGTGTGCCAAGCTAAGCAAGCCTAAAGAGACATGAAGAACAAGGCTTTCTTTCTGAAAACTGTCTTAGTTCTTTATTTATGGCACTGCAAATCTCATGCATCCCCACTGTAGTTGAAATAAAACAGGTGGAATTGACAGAAGAATAAAATCCACCCCAAGAAAGAAAAAGACTTAAAATACACACAAATATCAGATTCAACAGACACGGTTTCTTTTCAAGATCCCAACCACCATAGATCCTCTGCAAAGCACCTCAGGCTGCAAACATAACACAATTTATTTAACATTACTGTAAGACAGATCCTCTAGCTTTCCTGGCTGCTGTGCAAAGTCAACAGGAAATATGTCATCAAGAAGCCTCTTTCTCCTTCCTTAATAGATCTCACAAGGAATCAAATCCATCTTGCATTGAAATCCTGGCCTCACTGAAAAGCTCCAGCAAAACTGATACTGATTTTAAGAAAAAAACAACAATACCTTAATAGAGGTAAGGTCTCCATGACAGCCAGTGACTGCTGCTTGGAAGGTACAAGGCAAAGCACGTAAACAACAGGCCCTGCCCTGGGAAATATTTTTAGTGTTTGGACAAATAAATTCACAATTTCATTTATTTTACATCATCTAGAAATGATCAATCCAAGTCCTCAGGTTAAAGTAACCTAACACTTGATCCTCTTAGTAGTTGGGAGAGAAATATTGTATTCTTCAGAAGTGGATACAGTAAATATTATACCATTTTCATTCTGGGCAATGGAGAGAAGAATAAATTTTATAATTCCAGCGGAAACAGGACTTTCTGATTCATTCTTATCAATAGTGAGGAAGCAACGGAAATGTCTAACTGGGCATGCTTTATGGGAGAATGAATTCCTTCTCTTGTCTTGAACTTTCCCCTGAACCCAGAATCCTACACCCAGGAGAAGGCTACAGGATGCTTCTTCAGTGCTAGGTAATGTGCATTTGTATCTGATGAAGCTTTTTAAGAAGTTTCCCTGATCTTAATTTACGAGTTTCAGCAGCCACTGAAGGTTTTCAAATTTGTATTTCCAAAACAGAAAAAAGGAAAGGGATGTAGTTCTATTTCTTCTTATCTGAAACTTTAAGTAAACAGATATAAGCTGTCTATTGTTTTTATTATAAACAACTGTCTCGTAAGAGTGACCTTCAGCATGCTGTATTGAGACAAAAGCATGCACCATAGCAAAGTACATTTTTTTTCTGAATACAAGATTCACACCTTATATAATTCTTGTAGGATAGACGCTATCGAACAATGCAGAAGATTTCAAAATGCCATGTGATGAAATAAAAATGCCAAGTGATTGAAATAAAATACATCATTTAAGAATTGCATATGTGCTTTCCTCCAATACTACCAAAGGATTAAAAGTGTAAAAATTCAAGTGATATGTCAATTTAAGAGTGTGTCTACTTCTTTTTTAATTTTCACAGAGAAATGTTCTAACTGCAATAGAATGTTGCACCTGAAGACATGCCAAACCACCATGCCCTCTCCTTTACTCCACTGCCCATCAGCAATGTCAGTAGTTAGCCTACCAGAACAGGCATGATACAGAGGACAGGAAACACAAGGAGAAGGTATATCTGTTTAGGGAACCTGTGGCTAGTGTGTTAATTGTTAAATTGTTAAACTTCTAGGAAGAGAGAGGGGTAAGGAATGGATTGTAAATTTAAAAACAGAAGAGGATGATGTGAGATGAAAAAAGTTTGGTGAAATGGGATCTAGCAGTACCTTCTAGTGAAGGGGAGTGGGATCAAAACCATGAAATGAGTAAGCTTCAAACTTGCCAAAGTTATAGGCCTGGGGAAGAGTGGCTGGAAAGCTGATCATGGAAAAAGACCTGCAGATATTGGTCAATACCTAGCTGAACATGAGCCAGCAGTGTGCCCAGGTGGCCAAGAAGGCCAATGGCATCCAGGCCTTTATCAGCAACAGTGTGGTCAGCAGGACCAGGGCAGCGATTGTCCCCCCATACTCAGCACTGGTGAGGCCACACCTGGAATCCTGTGCTCAGTTTTGGGCCCCTCATTACAAGCAAGACATTGAGGTGCTGGAGTGTGTCCACAGCAGGTCAACAGAGTTTGAGAAGGGTCTGGAAAACAAGTCTTATAGGGAGCGGCTGAGGGAACTGGGGATGTTCAGCCTGGAGAAAAGGAGGTTCCGAGGGTATTTCTCTCAAAAACTACCTGAAAGGAGGTTGGAGTGAGGTGAGGGTCTGTTTCTTCTCCTGAATAACAAGCAATAGGATGAGAAGAAATGCTCTCAAAGTAACACCAAGAGAGGTTTAGATATAGGATAGTAAGAAATCTTCACAGAAAGGATTATGAATCATTGGAACAAGTTGCCAGGTAGAGCTCCATCCCTGGAAGTATTAAAAGGACATGTAGGTGTGGTGCTCAGGGATATGGTTTAGTGGTGATCATGGCAGTACTAGGATAATGGTTGTACTCGGTGACCTTTTCCAAGCTAAATGATTCTATATAGGAAAGGAAGTCCCTTTAAAGTAAACAAACTTCTTATTTTTTGAAAAAAATTTATTTAATTATTAAACACTTTACTCTCTCAAAATGTGGCTTCAGTAGTAGCAGGTGGAAGGTGTCTCAGTCTTAGAAAAAGTTCTGAACTAAGGATTAGAAATAGATGACATAATCCTCGTTATGGAGGAAGGCAGGACATGTGATTAAAATTTTGTACTCTTTGTTTCAGTTGACTGAAGTTATTTTCTATTGCCTATTTTAGGGCAGGATAAATCATTTCCTAGCAGTGCTTTTTTGCCATTCTTTTCAATAGAAAAAGCACATGTGACTACTAACATTAGAAGGCTACCTTGCTCATGAGCTTGTAGATACTGATTTAGCAATCAGGCAGGGAGAAGTTCGCCATCCAAATGATTCATGCTCATATGCACACTCATCCTCTGATATGTCTGGGTCAGAAAGTAGACAAAAATAAAAATGTATTTTGAAGAATAAGTATGGAGGAATCCTACAATAGCCCTCAGGGACCGATGGGAAAACTTTAACATTGTAGCAATTTCTGAGTTTGTATCTTATAAGGATCTCAGATACTCTACATGAACAACTGGATTAAAGCTCTAGAAGAGAGTGAAGATGACCTGCTAAGAGCAGAGGTGACTTCAAACAACACAGGACCAAGGGGCAACACTCAGTTGCTCATTTCACTGAATAGTATAAAGGGTGGGAAGAAAGATATTTCCTAATGGCTTCATAAGGAGGCCCAACAAGACAGAGAATGTGAAGATTAGTGACCCTGTAGATCTGAGTTGAGGTTAATTTGTCATAAATGAGAAACTACATGTTTAGAGAGAAAATGGTAATTTCCAGTTCATTGTTATAAATTTGTCAAAAGGTATAGATTTTTATCATAATTAGCATTCCTAAATAGCTCCTTGATTATTGCTTTTGCTTGATGTAAATCAGGAAATGCCCAAAGACTAATTGCTGTTCATCGTGCAACTTTACCCAAAATCACACAAGAACAAGAACGCATATCTGAAGAATAAAACTGATAACATGATTTTTTATAAAATCTTTTGTGAAGCACAGAACACAAAAGTATTTTTCTTCATCACCTTTGAATTCAGCAAAGTTCCTATCAGGCACTGCACATAATTACGCTTGTGCATCTTTGAACACAAAACTCAACATAATTGGATCCCTGTGTTATTCAAAATTTCACGGCCAATTCAGGAAGCACAACTCAAGTACTATGAGTGGTGTGACAAATCACAGTTGACAAACTGAGTTAGTCAAAGCAAACAGTTTCAAAGCAAACATAGTTTGTAACCGCGTCTTCAATAAATCTGTAAAGAATGAATGCATTCATTAGCAATCTAATGGTCAAACCTAAGTACACTGCAGGCCTGTACAGAGATCGTTTCCATAACAAGGTCATTTAGAACTCTCTAGTCTGGGCATGTTTCTGTAACTCTTGTCAAATCTAGAGTTGAGGAACTGGGCTGGAAAATTTGATTTGAGAATGTGACTGAGATTTGCAGTGGGAAATTCAACCCAGAAATCTATTCTTTCAACTACAGAAGGCTGGCATCCTCACTAAATGATAGTTAACTTAAGAAGTCCTGGGACTTCTCAGGATGGAATAAGGCTTTGCATGATTAGGTCCTAATTGGAGGAAGTGTTTGCTTCACTGTTTCATAAGACAGCTGCACATCTATTGAATTTTCTGGGCTGAATTTTAATGAACAATTTTTCGGCATATAATTTCTTTTTTGTTTCCTCCTTTCTAGTGTTTACAAAGAGTAGAAGATGAAAGGACTGTTATTCTTCTTCCACTAAATTTCAATTAAAACCCACTAAATTAATGTGTCCTAATTTCTGAAGATTACATTCTCCTGGAGACAATCCAGAATAGTGAATAAGTAGTGAATAAGATTGTGCTGGGTCTACTGAGTAAGGGGACATAAAAACAAAACAAAAACACTTGTTTATCATGAAATACATTCAGCCACAATAAGTACATCCAGCACAAATGGTAAATGCAAACATTGAAACAGAAATTGTTATAGAAGAGAAAGTGGGTCAGTACATCCAATACACTGAACTGCAGAGACTACAAGTTAGGGCCAACCTGTCTAGATGCAACTGTAAATTGCCCTTTTGTGTGGACTTGGTCTTGTATCTACTGTCTTTCTTATTGGTTTAAGACAATGCCAGATGTAGATCCTGTTAATGCACAGGGATGAACCTGTAAGACCACAAGGAGTTAAGTATTCAAGCCATGTTTTGACATAGCCTCCTAAAGTTTTGACATTCATATTATCTCATTTCAAAGACAAGGAACAGGTTATACAAAACTCCATTTCCCAGTCAAAATACTCTCTGTTCCAGTCATATCCCTATAGAAAAATTGTGTACCTTCCTTTTCAAAACATAAAGAACATATGAAAGTAAACAGAAAGTACAGCTTTATTCCAAGAAAAACGTCCAGAGAGCCAAGAATCAAATCCTACAAATATTTGCAATCAAGGGAGCTGCCTTAGTAGTTAAATTACCGCCTAAGGTGACCAACACTATGTGGTTGGAGCAATATATCTCACCTAAAGTCACTCAGTAATAGAGATTTAAATATGAACATCAGATTACAAATAAACTGATATGCTTTAATACTCGCAAACAATTTCCTAAGTGTCCTGGAGTACTCGTCAAATTACATATTTTGCCTGACCTGAAATGTTTCATTTGCTTCTTTTAAAACCTTGGGTATTTGTAGCTTTGAAATATCATTAATAGCATAAAGCTATTTTATCTCAAAGTTGTAAAATAAATATTTGGAAAAGGATGAAATTATTTAATCAATCTGGACTAAGCTCACAAGCTATTCTATGCAAAATGAAACTACATTCTTTTAACAAATGAATTATTCCCCTGGAAAAGTTCACTCCATTCTATTTCTGCGACTATTTGAAATGTGTTAGCAAAACTACCCCCTCCTGTTTCTGCAGTACAGATGCACAAAGTGTGTCCACACATCACTTGTTGTTAACAACAAGACACAAAGGGGAAATTTGACTGGACAGAATCAGTATTTGGAGTTAATGATCATCCATTATATACAAGTGTTTTTTCATCAGCCTTTAAGTACAATTAAAATGACATTCTTCCTAAAATATTTGATCCTTCTGTTATCACGTTGTCACCTCCACAATAATCTTAGGTTCCAAAGTAAACTCTAGTTTATACAAAATGTCAGTATAAATTTAAATCGCTTACAGGAAGGTTGAATCACATCCATAGGGCCAGAGAAAGTTAATGGGGAAAACTGGTCGTGAGAAGGAAGTTCTGTTAGACGATATAGAGCGAGGAGTTCAGTTTTTCTCATTTTTTTAAATTTGTGACTGTTCTTTTTATTAACTTTGCAACACAAGCCTGAAGGACCAGCTTAACATGACTTTTCCTAAGCCGAGGTAGGTGCAGCCTGGGAGGCAGCAAGATATCCCTGGAAAGTGAAATGCTCAGAAAGTCACAAAGATGAAAAGTCTCAGTGTGGAATTTGTTGTGTAAAAATATAGCAGTTCTCTCCGTCCTCTTGATTTCATATGAAAGTGACAGCTTGCTGTTTGTCATACTTACAGATGACTGCAGAACTAATACTGGCTCCGTTGCTTAAGAGGTGTAGAACAGTAACACAGTAGAAACATGTCCTCTTTTGGTCATACCTAAAATGCTTCACTCTGTAGAAAACTTAATAAATAAAAATTTAAGAAATAAAAAATCTATTCAACAAATTGAATATGGTCTCAGACTTCTGCACTGTCACTTTGTGATTTACATAGCCATATAACTTCACATCTTTCAAAATCTTAAAGAAATATTAACTAATACACAGCAGAAATATACTTGCACATTAAATAATAAAAGTGAGATAAAAAGAACAACCATGATATCCAGGTGAGCACTATATAGTGTGTGTGTCTCATCAGTTCGATGCTATCATGCCATCACTGCTATAACCAGTACAGGCTTGGGCCTCTCATTCCCTGGTGCATTTCCTTCTTCATGAGCTGTTTTCTTGGGAATTAACCTGAGTGTCATTTCCTGGTCCTGTACTGTAAAGGCACTCATTCCCTTTAACATACAATATTTGAATATATGTTTTGACTCTCAAAAATGTTAGTCAAAAGACAGATGATGACACTTTAACAATATCTCTGTTTACTTTACCATTTTGAAAAAAAATATGATTACATCATTCAAAATCTCATAAAATGACATGGATAGACTTTTTTCTAGAATTGGCTGAACAATAATACACCACTGCATGTAGTTCAAAAACAAGAGCCCTTTTGCTCTGTTAGCTAATGTAATGCTATTACTATAATCCAAAGTATATGAAATAAATCTGACTGAGGATTTTGCTACTACAGAAAGAATAGTAAGAGACACAGACGCTAAGCATTTTCAGGAAAAAAATAAAATACTGAATTTTCTAAAACAACTACTTCCTGAAGCCACATAGTGAGTCAAAAATCTATCCTGGGTCAACCTTCAAACCTCAGAATAGTTAGACCATTAGGCAATGCTATTTTAGAACGTTCAGCTTTAGGATCGTTACAGAACAGGCGCAGGATTTCAAAGTATGTGACCAAACACCTTTCTTTTTACCTATAAAGCAGAGTGTAACCTTTTCTCTGTGATATGGATAGACTTTGGTAGTGGTCCAAATCTTTGTCATCTTGATTTTAGATTGAGATGCACTAATTCCTTCAGAACAACAAATTCATGTTAAAAGAAAAGGAAAAGAAGACATTTTGTGTTTTTCTGTTTAAACAATACTTAAAGGTAGATTCCAGTAACTCTTCAGGGTGTGATGAAGGAGAGAAAATACTTGCAGCTTCCTTATGCCTGCAGACAATTTCCCCTACACAAAGGGAAATTCCAGTGTCAGCTGGTTCGGATGTATTTAGTGCTACTTGTCTGAGGCTATAAACAAAGCAGAACTTCCTAGACTGGAGAATAAAATATTTTTATATGAATTTTGATATTATTTGAACTTTCCTTATATGCAATGATACAGATGCATCAGGAAGAGGTGACAATTGTTTATTTGTCTGTCTGGTCATCTTTGTTTGTTTATTTTGGGGGAGTTTGTTGGGGATTTTTTGTTTTCCTTTTGGTTTTTTGTTTTTGTTTTGTTTTGTTTTTTTGTAAATCAACTGTCCAAAAAAAATTTTGGAGATTTTCTTCTAAGAGAAAAGATGAGAATCCTCTTGCTATGTCACCTTCTCATGCAAGCACTGCTGAGGAAGGACAACTTGTTTCAGGTTTAACACATACAGGAGATTTGAAAGAAGGTCAAATTAACAGGGAATTAAAATACAGGGGTATTATCCTCTGGATTCAAATTACAATAGTTTTGGTTGAACTGCTTACCTGAGTACAAGAACTACCAGCTAAAATCCAATATACATTTTGCTACAAGAGAACTCTTTTCTGTTTGATAGATGTCCTGCTGTGCGAGCACATGGATATGGATGTGAAGGAGAGGAAACAGGAGATGATATTCACTGGGATGAAAAAGAACTTCAGACAAAATAATATGTCCTACAAGTTCAGTATCTACTCTTACCAGTGAAATCTTTCTGACAGTTTCTATGAGCTTTGGATCCTGTTCAGGAAAAAGAAGTGGCAAATCAGGAAGTGTGAAAATCCAAACCCACTTTCGTGCAGCACTAACAGCCCCAACAGATTCACACTGACCCTCAGTCAACTGGGGATTTCCCATCAAGGATCTTGTATTGTGATACACACCAAAAGGTTGAAGGGCAATCACTTTAAGAGAATCCTTTTAGGAAGAGTTTTTACTGTTTCCTTCCTCTTGTGGGGAGTAGGTTTCTCTGCATGGAAGGCCTATGGCTATTGAACATATTCTTGGCAGTTGTCATTAATCAGCCCTTCTCAGCTCCCCATCCATAGTGCTGTTGCACCTGAACAAAACTACACATTCTTTACATTTCCTTTGTAGTATCCACTACTGAAACATGTTCCTCCATATTCCATATGTGTTCCTGATTTCAGATCATTGACTTTACCCAGAGAATGACTGCAGGATCAGTACCCTTGGAAACAGCAGTCAAAAACATAACAAAATCAGGGACAAAAGGTAAATAAACTCTTTAATTTCTGCTACAAAGAAATTCAAAATAGATTATCATAACCCTACCTTCTGGTCTAAAAATCCTATGTTCCATGTGTTTGGTTCACTACAATATATCAGAGAATGCAAAACCTAAACTATACTTTCAAATATGATGATAAGCCAAATGTATTTTTTTCTTTTGTTACGACATCATTTGTTCAGTAGGTTAGGATGGCCCCTGATTTTGAGCATTTTCTTGGATATCTTCATAATATAGAAATTTTTCAGCTCAGAGAAATTCTACCCTTTCAGTTCTGCCAATGGGCTGGAAACCTCCCTTGCGTTGCAAGTTGCACTGAAATGCTTCCTATGTGCATGACTAAATTCTCCTCCTTCTAATACATCATAGTATAGTAGCATTTATTCTAGTCTGAAACTGGATGAATAATTGGCTGAGGCCTCGAGGGAATATCATAATTAAAAGTAATTGAAATATGTGAGGATCCTTTAGGAATATTACTTCTCATTTTCAAAAAAATATAAAATACTCTTGCCTTGAGAGAAAAAACTTACATTTTCTCTGGAAAATTAGCTCAAGAAGAGCATCTTTCACTGCATAACACTATGGAAAAAAAAAAAGAATATTTTGGTACATATGTAACATACTGAAAAAAAGTCAGAATGCAGAAGAATGAATAATTTATATACAGTTATTTTTGTTCCAGAAAGGAAATAAAAAAATCTTGTTGTCATGATTACTTGCACAATGACCTTACTGAAAACCTTTTGATAAAGTTCACAGTCCTCTTTACAATATTACTTCCTTCTGTTCCCTCTACCTCCCCTTTACTTGAGAATATTTACTATGTATCATTGGGAAGGGATAGTTTAATCAACTGTTGATAATCAGTGCGTCACCTCTGCAAGCTAGATTTATTATAGTACCTCCCTATTCTGCATTTGGTCCAGTTGCCTCAGGCTTACAAAATGATATGTGAGCCCCGTCCTATTCTTCTTTATTTTTAAGGCAAATCAGCGTTTTTTCAGTGGGTTTTCATCCCAGTTTCAAAGGTTTTCACATGTCTGATATCTGACTGTAGGCCATCTGTGCATCAATCCTCTTAGCAAGCCCCCCAGCACTTCAGGATTCTCTTGATGCTGCAGAAATGTTCCCAGCAACTTTTGAATACAGAATGCACACTCAAGCGTTCTTCTAGTTTTATAGAGAGTTTTAAGGAAAAAAAATAGATACTAAGATCCCTTTGATGCTAATAAGTAATAGCATGGGAATAATTGAATCAGCTGTTTCCATGACATTTTGTTCCAATTCTCTCAAGCAAAAATAGATATATATTTTTTCACTGTTCTGATGAAATTCACAAAGGACTTCAAAAAATACAGGAAGTTTTCTCTGGGATTAGCAGAAAATGAAGGCTTTGAAAGAGGAGATGGTTGGCAAATGTGATGTTGAGAGGAAAGAAAAAGTGCAAGTGTAATATTTTTTTTCACATGTACACTTTATTTTGCAGAATACACTAAATGGCTCAATCAGTCAGCTGTCATACCACCTCTAAATCACTTCTAAATTATTTCTGTTGTGCTTGAAACAAAATCATGGTTATTTTACAATGTCTGTAGAGTCATAAAATGACAAGTGGAGACTGCTAAAGCCACTAACATTCTGCAGTCATTCCTACAGGCTACAGAGAAGGAAAAGCAGATGTTCCTCAGCTGTTTCCATTGTCATTATATTGGTCGGTGGTCCAGAAGTTCAGTGCTGGCCACGGTACAGCACATCCATTATTTTCCTAACCTCAAAAATATTCATAATCTTACATACAGTTCATAGGAACCATGAGCAAGTAAAATTCAACGAAATTGGAGATTTTCTCTAGATTTTATTTACCATTTTTCCCTGACTCTCAAAAATAGGCAAAAAACTAAAAAGAGGAAAAAGTCCAGCCTGGATGTTAGTGTCCAGAGGCATCAAAAAGACACTGTCAGTCTGCAGCTGTTGATCTGAAAACTGAGCACTCTTCTACACGCATGCATGTTGCTTTGAGCACGTGTGTACTTCACACAAGAGCTTTCACTATACTAGCACAGTACTGTTACACTGCAAGAAAACGAAGTACCTAAAGAATACCTAGTCAAACAACATGGTACCTCAAAACTCACTCATTTTCTAAATGAGATCTGAAATTTAGACACTGGAATTCTGGTTATCCTGCTTCTGTCATCCTAAAGCCCAAATGGCATTCAAATGCAGCTCCAGTTCTCCTGGGACAGTGGTAGATGAGTTAGTGAGGTCTTTTAGCCTGCTGCTCTTATAAGCTTGCTGTAACAGAGATTCTGAAGCCTCATCAAGCAATCTGCAGCAATCTCAACTATCTTGGTGTTAGAGCATTTGTCCGTGCTGAGCCCAATCTATTCACAGCAGACATTTCCTTTCCCTTTGCCACTATGACCCATGTACCTGTGGGGTGGTATTACATCTTCCTTCAACCCTCTCTTCTCTAGACCTAGCAAGTCCAGCGCCTTGATCTTTTCCACAGAAGTTATGTTTAAAGCAACATTCCTGTGGCTCGCCTCTCTGCTCTCTTCAGTTGATCTTCACCTTTCTAGTGGCAAGGTGCACAAAATTGTGTGTGAAACTCCCATTAGGGACATACCAGCACAATGATTTAGCATTTCACTTCCGGGACAATGTTTGCCTTTTTCAAAAGATCAAAACACCTTTCTTTATTCCCATTCAACTTGTAATCAACTATTAACCAGTTACTCATCCTGCATGGTAATGTGCAACATTCAACCACCACAGCACATGATTTCAATTCCTTTTTAAACTGCACTGTTTCACTGTGTCTTGAAGGTCAAAGGATAAGTTTCCAACCTTAAATATGTATCACTGTCTGATTTAATATGCACTGGGAGATTCTTGAAGGATTCGCTGTTTTTGTCTACAATGCCTGTACCTCACATGAAATGACTTATTGAAAAAATCTCTACTTGATTTTGTTTCCTAGCTCTAGTATTTAAAATAATTTTATAGTTGTTTGTTTATTTACATCTGTGAATTTTCCTTCCATATTAATTCTTTACCTTTACCTATCCACCACGAAAAACTGGTATGTCCTTTTATTTACTCCAAATAGAGACTTCATAAGCAATAACTTACTAGGCAAAGCCTCAACAAAACAGATGCTGCCTTCCATGGATTTTAGCTTCCTCTGCAGGATGCTGACATCAAAACTTGGTTCTCTGTTCTTCCTATAGAAGAATAAGATAGGAAGCTTGAGTTCATTGAGTTCCCATCACTTTAAATGACACACTAATGGAAATTATTCTAATTTTTAATAAGGTGGCCAGACAGAACTTAGCTATGTCTGCTTTGTTTAGATCTGATAGCATAGATAGATCTGGTACCTCACCTGTTCATTTCAAACATTTTCCATAGCTCTCACAGCAGGACTTTAGTATCATATAAGAGCTGTGTTTAAGTACAGAACACCAAACTAAGCCAAAACATTGAGGGAGGGAATGAGTGGTACAACATGGACTTGTTAATGGTCTTATTGCTCATTTTCTGGAGACAAAGTAATGTGCTTCTGCTGGTAGGAGATAACCTCTGTCCATGCAAATTCCTTCATGCAAGGCCTCCATAGATGGTATCTTTTCCTTACTCCTAAACATACTGGGCCAAACCTTAACTCTTCTGGAGCTGGACTTAAGCTTTAACACAACCAATTATGAACTCTGCTTGTCTTCTTTTAATATTTGAAAACTTCCAGGAACTCCCTTGCCCAGGTCAGCAGGACAGCCCTACAGAGGGAAGTTCATGTTTTCTACACCCTAGGAGCTGATAGCCCATAAGCAGCAAGCAGAAGCTGGAGAAGTATCCAGGCCAAGAGAAGGCTGCAGCTGCAGCAATGTTGCCTTTTGGAGGTTCAGGTTTAGAGAAAAAGGTTTGCAAGCCCAGCTCTGTGTGGTCCCCAGCGAGCACAAGCTGCTGGTGGGCTTTCAGTCCCCATCCCTTCACCAGCTTCCTTTAGAGCCATACACACCTTGAAGCTGCCTGCCTAACTGCTCCTTGGCTGAGGATCGTACCTGTGTTCTGGTCATCAGTAACCAAGGCACACAGTGGAGCTGCGCTTGTTCAGGATAATGTGATCCCCATAGAGAAAGTAAACATTGCCAGTATTTATCATACCTGTTAGGTTTTGACAGCCTCAGTTTCAAGGCAATATTGCTACATTCCTTGTTGATCGTGTTACTCAATTTGCTGAAATCGCATCTCTCATATATTGTTGCATTGTGATTTCTTCCCTCATCATGCAGAATTTAAAGGGCTTAGTCACTTCCACCAAACTTCCACATGCCTCACATGACCCCAGCAGCTCTTTTTGAGGATATATTTCCTCTTTATACAGCAATCATAGCTTCATCTATGGCTATAATATTTGGTTAAATAATACTCAGTCTTTTTGAACACCTCAGAAATCCTGAACTGGGTGAATATATGGTATCCTTCGCTAATGTGGTTACCCTTTTAAAGGAAATTGAGTCTACCTTCATTTGTGTAACTTTAGCCATCTGTAGCTGAGATTGCCATACTGTGAAAATTGAAGGACTAAGGCAAGAGAGTGTGAGGGGAGGAAAAAATAACCTAAAAATTGAAGGACCCAGACTGCTGCAGTTGGCCTTTTAGTCAAGTAACTAGTAGGGTGAAAATAAAACATCCTACAGAAGACCTTTGATAGGGAAAGGATTATTGATACACTCTGCTGCCTGGAGAAGGTAAGGCTGCAATCCTAAGAAAGATTTCAGTGTGCTGTCTAGATCTGATGCAACCTTGAGTTGAATGGACTGATGATATAACACTACCAGCTAATAAAGAAGAAGAGGTATTGTTCTCTGTATTCTCTGTGCTTGATGCTAGTTCTTCTGCTCAAGAGAGGCTCAGGAGAAGTGCCACAAGCTCATGAGCCTTTTTTTAAAAAAATGGAGGAATGCAGAAGTGTCAAATGTCATAGTATCTTAGGTAAACATAATTTGGGATATACATGCAGATATTCTTAGGCCATGTTTTCTTTCTTTCCTGCTTTCTACTGCACTCTCTCCCACTTATTATAAAATTCTTTCATGTCATTTCTGTCAGAACAGTAATAGCTTCAGATGTCTTATTTTCTGTTGCAGTGATTTCATAACAGCTATCTACTGTTCTAGAATTCTCCTCTTTCAGTCCCCTGGGGATATATTCTATAATCATTAAAAGCTAATGTAAGTTGTATCAGTTTTTCCCTGCTACATGAAAGATATCCAGTTCTTGGGAAGAGTCTGGATGCTGTGAAGCAGCTAATTAAAGTTCTAGTTCACACCAAACCATCTCTCAAATACATCAGTCTGAAGCTACCACCAATCCAGCACAACTGAGCTGTGTGAAATGCTTGTCCATCCTCAACTACTCTAAAGCATATTAATCATGCTATAACTGTGTATTGTAAACATAATTTAAACATAACGGTGTACGTATGCCTCGTACAGATGGAGTAAGCTAACCATTCTTCCTCTCACAAAGAAGTTACACTGCGGTGTCATTGTGCAATGGTGGCTAGAAAACTGCTGGAAAAGGTACACACTCATATTCAAGTGAGTTGTCTTCCCAGTTCAGTGAGGAAGTGGGGATAGGTTTCTGATCTCTGCAAGCATGCTTACATCCCATGATAGCTCAACCAAGTGAAGCCTCCTCACAGTTCAAATGGGAAGTGAGTAAAATTCTATGAGGCTGCATCCCTAAGGCAGAAAATTTCAGAAACCAATTTCAAGGAAATTCATCATTCAGAAATTTTTTTTTACACATTTAGTGAAAAAATTTTTCCCATTCAGCATAGGCACATTCAAATCTTTTCTCTCAACATATCTTACATATCTTACATATTTCCAACAATGAAAGTCTCACTGTTCAAGTAGCATAATATTCCCTCAGGTGTTTAGTGTTTTCATTTACTGCTCATTCAACATATGAAAAGCGTATTGCCATCTTGAGGTATACTCATGTCACAATTTGTTCCATTCATAGCATTAGTCTCTATCCATTTCAGTTAACCATATTTATAGAGTCCCTAGATAGAACACCCTTCTACATTCTTCCATTATACCTAGTTTGCAAGTTAAAATTACATGGGGTCAACAGCCTGCTAGCATGTATGCACTCCATAAAAAACTAGTAAATAATGATGTCTTCTGATATGCCATGTTTGTCTTCAGTTTAAGTTCGTATTACAAGACAGAGTTGCAAAGAAATAAGCCCCCTATAAATTCATACAAATAGTTTGTATAAATAAAAGAATCATGGGAAATGTCTTACTGCAACAGAGTTAAATTCTGCAGAGGTATAAAAGAAATTATAAGCTCTAGAACAGGCCAGCTTTACATCAGGTCCAACAGAGAAAACAATCAATCATCATTTAAATAGTTGATCAAACATTAATCCAAATTTGCAGCTTAAAGATCTCTAGTACAAGCATATGAACTTTTTTCTTCATGCAACAATGCTCACAGATTTGGCTTGGTGGGCAGCTATAGAGTTGCTTCACAATCAGCTGCAGTTTTTGATTGGGCACATATAATTTAAAGGTTTTTTTGAAACCCCTGGGGACAGGTGTGGCAAACCAAGGCAGAGTTTCACTCCTGCTCGCATCCTCTTGCAATTAATGTAACTGCCCTCAGTGGTTTAGGTCAAATGTCCTGAATAAAAGTAGAACAGTAAGAAGTTTTTATTTCTTCACAAGGAAATATGATAATAAGGCAAGGAATTAAGTCTATTAATTCTACAAATACTAGTGTCACCAAGAGAGTGAACATCTGGCACTATTGCGTATATCAAGTGCAGGAAAAGCCACACTGCTTGACAAAAACATTCACATTATTGAAGTGTCTACTTTTCTTCTCAGAATTTGGGAAGCTGCCATAATCCACAGTGCAACAGGTACAACAGCCAATACAGCCTAATATGCTGATGTAACCTAGACAGAGAGTACATCCCTGAGGCTGGCTTCACAGATGAATTTCAACTAATTGCAAACTACAGAAAAACAGCTAGTTTATAACTGTGTAAAACATACTGGGTTTTGTGGGGTTTATTCTCCTTGTCATGGTATAGTCATGGATCTGTTACTAGTGTGATGGGTCAAACTCCTTCCACCCTCTGCAGAGCAATAGCTGACAACTACTACCAGGGGAAGCCAAAGCAACAGCAGGCTGGGGCAAATTAATCCTTACTGAAAAGTTTTTTTTATAGGGGAAAAGAAAGAAGACAAAAACAAATAAAGGACATTCCTTCTCCCAATTCCCAAAGGGAAAAAAAAAACCCCACACAAGTAGATTAGTTTCTTCCTTACATAAAAATTTAAACTTCCATTCTGGAAAAAGGCAAGTTTGATTTACCATAAATTTTTGGGACACATTGTGAGGACTGGAGCGAGTCTTCCTTCAGTGTGCAATCTCCTGTTGTTACACATTAACATAAAGGATCATGAAGGATTAATATATACAAAAGTCTATTGTTCCTGAGCTCTAATCAGTCATATCATCTGACAGTGAAAATTGCCTCTGGAGAAAATACAATGATGTCAAGTAGATTTTAAAGTTCCAGGGTTCTGCGTGTGTCTCCAGGAGGATTCCACTCCAGACCAGACATATGTTTCCAAAACCAGTCTCCTAACCGTCTGCACTCATTGCACTTGAATTTACACCAGGATCACCTGGTCATGAACCAACTGTACTCAGAAGGTGCTGAACATTCCACTGATGGATGCTCAGCCTGCTGGACCACACCTGGAGCATCCCCCTCTCATATGGGCGCCCAGATCTTAGCACTCACTGTTTCACCTTCCACAGCCACTTAACTCCTTAATACAGACACAGACTTTGGTTAAAGTTACTCAAATGAGGTTTGGTTAGGCAACCACTCAGGCTAGTGAGCAGCTATCTGAAAAACTGTTCTAAAGTTAGCAAGGCTGCTTTGTGACTCACTCCTCACCATACAAGTGCAAGCAGTCCTTATTTGGTTGTACAGTTGTTAATGATTTTTTTGCTTTTTAATGGTGACCAAGTCAAAATCCACCATGTTGGAAAACTCGGTGTAACTTGCTTTGTGGGGAACAGAGGCTGCAATGCTGCTCAAGGAAGGAAATGCTTCATGAAAGAAAAACTCAGTGATATAACTGAGCTTACCAACAAAGTGATATTAATGTCTTTATAGTCAGTTACTGGAAGTCAGACAAAGTAATAGAAAAGGGTTTGTCCCACATATGGAGGACCTGTCTGAGCAGCAGCTTCCAGCCATGAAGCAGTGCTAGGAATCAGGAATTATTTGAAGAGAGACAATAACATGATCAAACCTGGCAACTTCCAGGGGGGGTTGGAAATAGTGTCAACATTTTTTACGTAGGTGCTGACATATGGTGCTAGTTTTAGTGTTTTGCAATCCTCCTGGCTGAATCTCAGCTCTCTCTAATACATATGAGGCAAATCAATGTTCTGCACTAGTCTTATGTTGACTATATTCAAATCCAATTTCACACCTTCTGTACTAGAGCATAAAACCCTAGAGGTAAGCCTGTAATTCCTCTGGAATTGCTTTACTGTATGTTAGTTTACAATGAAATTTTGTATTAACTCTCTGAAGTTTTTTGTAGAGAAGTGGTTTTTTGCAAATCAGGCTAAATGCAAAATTTTGGTTGTTGTCGTTTATATTCCTAGTACTTTTTCCAAAGACTTACAGAAGTCCATGGAGCTCAGCACAGGTTAAGTCCTGCCATATCTATCCAGTCTTTCAAACCCTGGTCTCCATCACCACCAAAGCCCAAGCCCTGCATGTAAGGATATGAGCAGATCATCAGGATGAGTCAGGGAGATCTTCAGACATTGACTGCTCCTTCATTTGAGTTCCAGTCAGTGTGGACAGATCAAGTCCAGCATGACTTCCGTGCTGTCACAGGTACTCTGCCTGCCCACGCAACACCACTACATGACCAGTTTGTTTTATGTGGGACTCTGCTGCTTATCACAGAGATTTGCTGCAGATGTACAAGCAGTCTGAGGTTGCCTCAGTTCAATTACTAAGTCAAAGTTTTTCTATATGAAATTACATGGTTCTGTCAAGACAAGATGTTTGCAGTGCTTTAGATTATATCTTGTTTCAGTCATTTAAAGACAGTGATGAGATAGACTCACAAATGTATGTGGACAGCCAGCTATAAAAACTGAATTCACAAATGAATGCTGACTGTTGGAGGCTACGATACTCTTCCTGCCCAGCAAGGTTTTGACTTACACAGCAGTGAAACGCAGCTGACTGTCCTCTTGACCTCTTCCCTTCCTCACATACTGTGCGTGCGCTTCTGGAGGACAGAAAGACTGCATACAAGTAAAGGTTATACATATGACTTCAATTTAAATTGAATAAAGCCAATTATTATATAGACATTTTTGAGAGGGCCATATGTGTCTGTTAGCTGAAGGAAAGAGAGACTTCAGATCACTGACCAAAGGAGCTGACAAATTAAAGAACTGAGGGTGTCAAAACTCACAGATAGGTAACATTTACAGGAAACCTGTGGTTTATTGCTCAAGATTATTATGATAAAAATTTATCTATATATTTGCATCTTTTTCCCACATGATGTCCCAATTAACCTGTTGTCAATACTAAGTCATGAAATTCAAAGTGAGAAAATGGTAAATCCACAAGTTGAGATGTGTTAAATTTGATTGCTTCACTACAAGTGAGTTACATGTGCTAGTTGTCATCATGTTGTTTGTGCTGAACCTGAACATCTAATCCCTTCCTCAGACCTTGGCAATGAAGCAATGGGATATGAAGTAGATCTTTCTGAGAAATCACTCAATGCACCTTGATCCAGTTAAACAGGAGGGTAGAACTGGCTTTCCTCTCTCCAGGGACAGGCTGATGCGCTGCTGAGAGGCCCTGGCAGGACGTCAGTGGCCAGGCAGGGATGACTGAAGGTTTTTGCAATCACAAAGCCTGAATTAGTGATAACTAGCCCTGTATCACAGGTAACAAGGTACTCATTGGAAGAGAGCCTTTCAGGGGTAAAATCTGTGGACATTGTGTGCAGAAGCCATGGAGACGTGCCTCCTTCTACAGTCAAAGTCCCAAACAAGAAAAATAACCTGCAATAACCGTGAGGGAACCTCAAATTTCTGTTTCTCAAAGGCCATCTTGCATCCAAAAGGAGTTATGTCATGAAAAGCTGAGGCAAGAAGGATGAAGGTTCATTTTGTGGAAAAGTACCAGGAAGATTCTGAATCAGAACTGTGCCTCACTGGACTTAGCCTCAGAAACTGGAATACAAAAAAACATTTTACTCTGCAAAAATATTTGCCACATTTGAATTTTGTTTTTTCTTAATCAAATTGAATAATCAAATAACAGAACAAAACAAATCGCTTTTTCCTGCTTCAGACAAACCTAAACCCTCCTGTAGACCATAGGAAAACAGGTCAAGCCAGTTTGGTAGGACTTCAAGTACAATATTACATAATTCACAAGTGACCCAAACAAAACATTTCTCAGGTATTTTTGGACATTCTTTTTCCTTGATATTCTCTGTAGTGGGTAGACAGCAGCCAGCAGCCAGTAACCCACATAGGCTGTTACTCAGTCTACATGCACAGAGAGATGGGTGAGATACTAGAAAGTTCAGAAGAGAGAAAATTCATGGATAGATGTACAGACAGTTTAATAAGTTAAAGGCAAGAGGTGAAGGTGGGGGAAAGTGACACCCAGGCTCACCACCTGCTCACTAGATTCAGTCTCCAGGCATAACTGCCTTGGAAGACAACCCTCAGTCTACCTTCTTCTTCTGCTAACCCAGTTTTATTGTTGAGCATGACATGATGTCTTACGGAATATCCCTTTGGAGAATTCATGTAAGCTGCGCCAGATGTGCCCCTTCCCAGCCTCTTTACCACGCGGTCTGTCCCATACACTGTGAGAGCAGAGTGTGGACAGAGAAAATCTTGACATCATGCAAATCCTGTTCACCAATACCCAAAGGATGGATGTGTAATCAAAAATTGGTTAAGCCCCAAATTCAAATGCAGCAACGTATAGACTGCTATGAATAAATTTATTCTATCCCAGATGGACTCAAAACATTCATGGAGATATTTGAGGAGCTCTTGACTTGCATTAACTCTGTCGGCTGCATCCAGATGGGGCAGAATCCAGCTGAGTCTTCTATTCAAGCTAAATTACCAAGAAACATCATTCACCAGTGACTCATTCAGTACTACTTCACTTTTTCAACCCATTCATGTCCAGAGATGCCTCTGCTCTTAGTTTCTATATATGCATTTTTCTCTAGAACACAAAAGCCCTGGTGGTCATCAATGAATTCCACATAAGCAGCCCTGTTCACAGTAGTTATTCTCATCAGAAAATGTCACAGCGTAAACTATTCCATGGCAATATTGTGAGTCTTAGTAAAATTTTAGACCATGGAACACTTTTATCTTCCCTGTATGGCTACAGAAACCTCTATTGTTAAACATCTCTGACAGTGTTTTTCTGACCTCCTCGAATTTTCTCTACACTGGTCATACTCTCCAAAATAGGCACAGATTCTCTGCTGAACACAAATTATATGACTTCGATGCTTGGGCAGGAAATTATCTTTCCTGATCCACAAGGGCTTTTATCAATCAAGATTAACACAAAACAATGAAATCTGCAAAATTTGCACTGTTAAGTCTAAAAATCAGCATCTGTTTCTTTCTTTTTTTTCTATTTTCAGCCTAAAGAAATGAAAATTTTCACTGAAAGTTTTCACTGAAAGTTATTTATTTCAATTCAAGCCTAATGTTCACAAATTTTTTTTTTTTTTTGGAGGGGGAGGGTGGGGGACAGCGAAAGAGCAGAGTTGACAAGCTTCCAGTAGAAAATTAAACAGAGAACAGTGTCTGTCCTTTTTCATCAAGCTCTTGTGTTTAAACTCTCCTTTTCAATTTTGTATACAGCCAAGTTAAAGACAAATATGACTTGCTCAACAATCCATCAACTGTAATAGGGGTCTGAAGCCTTTCAGTTTCCTCTTGTGTCTATGAAGAAATAATCAGTACCACACACTGGAGTCATGGAGTTCAACGTGGTTTAAAGACATCCTCATCTCCTGCCACCCAGACTCTGGTCCAGATGTAACTTTACCACAGTCAGACATAAAGTCAGATTTTGAGGAAAAAAATGATGAACCTGTTCCTAGCAACGAAACAGGGGATTTTTTCTCCAAGCTTTAAAATTTGTACGTGGACTAATTTCCTGTAAGCCTACCAAAGTGCACAGAAATGATCATATATGGGTACTTGGACTGTTTTCAATACCAGATAGCAGCATCATTTCTTTAGTTACTGATTCAGACATTGCTATGTACTGTATTCCTCTCCTGCATAATTCAACAGTGTTTTGGTATAGACCATCTCTTTCTGAAATTAAGTTCCTTCTTATCACATCAGTCAGAATTACATTGGACATAAGCTAGTAACCAACAGACTCTTTCATCTATGCCCATATGAGTCCTCATGTGAGAAACAGTAATGGTCTTTTCCCTATTTATGTGTTTTTCCTTTTAGATTTGAGGTAATATGGTCACAAAATTGCATACCCTGACCTAAAAATCACAAAACAGCCTGTGGACTGATGCTTCCAGGCCTCGAATACTATCCAGTGGAGTTTAGTGGAATGAAGCTAAGACTAGTGCTGGTATCAAGGGACCAGGGAGGTTGTGACTGCCCTGCTTACCTTTGGTTTTCTCTGCCAGTGCATCATGGACCTCTGTCAGATTGACTGGTACAGCTGGAGGTCAAAGATAGCTCCACATTTGCTAGAATAAGCTCCTCTCTTTCCGCTGAGAGTTCTCATCCATCCTTGTAAGCTATGTTTGATATCTAGTTCTCCAATGTAGAGAGACTCTTCTGAAAGGCAAATCTCTTTTGGTAGGAGGGGGACAAAGGCATCTCATAGGCCCTAGGAAATGGCAGTAGCAATGGCAGCAGTTTCGGTGAGGTAGTGCTCACATCCATCTCGTCTCTGCCTCAACACAAACTGGCACAGGCAGGCAGCCAAAGAGCTGTTGCAAAACACCTTTTGGTATAAGGAAAATGAGAGAAGCACAGTAAGAAGTGATTACACAGTAACTGTACTGATAGAATTACAGAGAATGAACTTCCCCGTGACCTTGTGGTTTCACTACTGGAATAATATGAAAAGAGAGAGACAAAGCTGGCTTCTAGCTGTGACGTGACATCAACAAGGAAGTTATAGGAAAGATTTGTTAAACATGCTTTCAATTACTTTTTAGAACAGTGATGACATTACATCAACAACACCAAAAAGTGAGTCACAAATATAATTGCTGCTTGGACGTATCAGGATCTATATAAGCATTTTTAGCTCTAGTCTTGGAAGACAGAAGGTCAGACACTTTCTGCTGGAGCAAAGCCCCTCAGCAAGCTGGGCACCATGCAATACCTCCTACTTTGTGCTGCCATTCTCCTACCTGAGACTTTTGCTTTTCCAGCAAAACTAAATATAGAATCACGGAGCACCGTTAACCTTGAGACAATAAAGGTATGTTGTTGGGGGAAAATATAACTGCATGATGAATAATCTGATTTTTGATTCAGTTTCTACATTTCTTTTCTGTTTATGTTGTCCTTGTCTTACATTACCATAACAGTTTTTCTGGAAGAGACATAAAGCATTTTAAACTTGCTGGCTAGCTTAGACATACTAAGTCCAATCTACAAAAGAGACCAAGTTCCAACTGCTAAATAAAAGAGAAGCATATAAATTTTAAAACATCCCAAAAATTTTATGCAGTCTGTTTTGGAAGTCTGTAGATTTGAATGCTCATTAAATTGTGTTTACTTGAAAAGGATTTCTTACTTATTATGTTTAATGTTATATATGCTGATCTATACTACAGAAAGAATGGAATTTGGTAAAGCTAAATGGGAAGGAAAAATACAACTAAAACTAGACATGACTGCAGGATGATGAAACAATTCAACAAAATGTAAAATGCAATTACCAAAACATCACAGATACACATATTAATTTTTATTTTCCTTGTCTCTTTTCAGATATATCTTAATAAATTCTTTCCAGTTTATACAAAAACACAAGACTTAAGCTTAGAAGAGAGGATTAAAGAAATGCAAAGATTTTTCCACTTGACTGTAACTGGAAAATTAAATGCAGAAACAGAAGAAATAATGAAACTGCCAAGATGTGGAATGCCTGATATAGCAGAATACCAAACATTTCCTGGAACTCCAAGATGGAAAAACACACATTTGACTTACAGGTTAATGATGTTTCAGGTTTTATGGTGAAAGGGATTAGTTTGTATTTAAATATGTGGGTTTCCCTCACCATCTAAATCACTTTAATCTGTTTCCTTTTGTTGTCAGGATTGTCAGCTATACACTTGACCTACCCAAAAAAAAGGTGGATGATGCAATTAAAAAGGCTTTCATGGTATGGAGTGATGTGACTCCACTGCAATTCCGAAGAATAAACAGTGGCTATGCAGACATTGAGATTAAATTTGCACGTCGTGGTGAGAATATCTGTCATTTTTAAAATATAATGGTCATTATTTGACTCAACATATGCATTTTTACAGTCATGGCTTAAGAAGGAACAAAGAGTTTGGAATTATATTGAAGTCTTCATAAATTTTATCTTCTCTTTATCATGTCACCAAATCAGTATGTTATGATTCAGTTTACCTCATATGAAACTATTAGAAAATCCTTTCAGGGTCACAGCTATGAAATGGAGGGAGAAAAAGAATGAGACACTTAAATTTACATGTTCAAGGCCCTGTTTGCCTTGATAAATAGTGCAAACTAATGGGAAGAGCTCTGTAGAGCAAACCAGCAGGTTCTGAAGATCTAGCCTCCACATGCTGGATTCAGACAGATTAAGGCAGGTTTAGTTTGGTCTAGATCTAATCTGGTTCCCTAGACCGAATAGTCTTTGGCATTAGGCTAGGCCATAGAAAAGATCTTCTTGTTGCTTTGCTTTGAGAAGGAATTCCACTGTTGCTCTCCAAGATTGCACCAAGGTGCAAGCCAAAGCATGGCAAATGGGGATGACCTGCAGAGTCACTTCACTTGTGATCCAGAATATTATATGACTGTAGCCATGTCTTTAACTTGTGCCTGGCACTTTAACTGATTCAGCTTAGGCAAACCAAATACCTACTTTAAGGTTATCTGACTTGTTCTCTATATCCATTGACAATATTTACTAGAGCTGCAATGACTGTAAGTGAAGATCAGACACCTTAGCTGGCAAGCAGATGACTGCATATAAACACCAAAATGTCCAAAGCTCATGTGTCACTGACGGAAAGCATACTATGTTGCCATAAATAGATAATCTAATGAGCCAGTCAAAGTGAGAAAGGACCTGGCAAACTGGAATGGGTTTTAAATCCTTGCCAAACACTACCATTATGTCTCCTCTGCCTGTGTAAGCCCTGCCCAAAGGTACCTCCACATGGTCTGGGGGAAAGGACACAGAATGGTATTTGAGTCCCCAGTACTCCCCAGCCAAGTGAGAGACTCACCATGAGGTAGGGGAAAATCAAGTATTTTTCTGAAATAGTCCCTAATTGCTGCCTCAGAACCATGCTTCTGACAAGCATTCAGCAAAACATAATATTCGGCTCTATCTGAAACATGAAGCAGCCTGAATTAAGTTTTGAACTTCAGTCATGACTTTGGGGAGTATTTCTTAAGCCTTGCTTCTCAGTTTCACAACACTGTTGCCATATTAGGATTTTTTTTTTCTTTAAGGATTGGAAATCAACAAAACTAGCAAAACCAAGCGACTGATGACTTTAAATGCAATAACTGATGTCATTTGATGATATTTATTTGTTTCCAGAGCATGGCGATGGACATCCATTTGATGGAAGAGGTGGCACACTAGCGCATGCTTTTGCACCTGGAGGAGGGATTGGTGGAGATGCTCATTTTGATGATGATGAAAGATGGTCAGAGACCAATAGAGGTATGTGGGTATGAAGGGGGAAGGCAAATATTGTACATGTTGGAACAACATAGCCACAGGAAATGCTTTCCATAGTCCTTCATGCTTCTTCGTGCTTTCTTTTCAACTATCTTTCTAAGTATTTGTGCTTCACAGAATCACAGGATTTCAGAATTAACTTGGTTGGAAAAGACCTTTGCGATTACCAAGTCCAACATTTGATCTAAGACCACCTCATCAGCTATACCACGGCACTAACTGCCACATCCAGTCTGTTTTTAAATGCTTCCAGGGACAGTAAATCCACCACCTCTCTGAGCAGCCCATCTCAATGGCCAATCACTCTTTCTGTGAAGAATTTTTTCCTGATGTTGGCCTAAACTTCCCCTGGCACAGGTTAAGACTGTGTCCTCTTGTTCTGTCACTGGTTGCCTGGGAGAAGAGACCAGCCCCCACTTGGGTACAACCTCATTTCAGGTAGTTGTAGAGAGTGATAAGGTCTCCCCTGATCCTACTCTTCCTCAGGCTAAACAACCTGAGCCCCCTCAGCTGCTCTTCAAAGGGCTTGTGCTCCAGATTCCTCACCAGCCCTGTTGCCCTTTTCTAGATGCATCCGAGCATCTCAACATCTTTCCCAACCGAGGGGCCCAGAACTGGACATGGTACTCAAGGTGTGGTCTTGAAACTACATAATGCCTGTTCTGTCAATATTTTAAAGCACTTTTCACAGGCTAAACAAGGACTATGATCCTCTTTTCCACATAAATAACGAAGAGGTAAATTGCCTTCCTTGTAGGAATAAGGTTGACTAAAAAGAGTTGGAAAGAGGCTCAGACTCTCTAGATTCACAACCAAGGAATCAGAAATGTTTCTATAAAATATTATAGTTACATAGTAAAGTTCAGTAATAATGGGTCAAAACCCCGCGGTTTTGTTCCAAGAATGAGAGATACAAATTCTTCTGATATTTCAATTTATTGTGTTCTAAAAAGGAATGCTATACCTTTAACATACTTTTCTGTGTTTCTTTGCTGCAGAAGTTAATTTGTTCCTTGTTGCTGCTCATGAATTTGGCCATTCTTTGGGACTTGCTCATTCAAATGTGCGTGGAGCTCTGATGTATCCTATCTACTCATATCAGAACCCAGAAGCCTTCGTTCTTTCAGCAGATGACAGGCGAGGAATTCAGAAGTTATACGGTAAATTCATGATGAGATTTGATTTTCAAGATAAAACCTACTCGGGAACAGGTTTCACTGCTGCCCCCAACCCCCTGACTTCAAGGACCTCATAATACTGCTGAAAAGAAATAAAGGGAACAAACTTAGCAAAAACACTTTCCTGCATACTCCGTTTACTATGTTTCCTCTGTAGCACGTCCCCACTGCAAGCAAAGGGTGACAGAGAGCAGTGCAGCGGCCAGGTGCACTCTTTACACATACCTACATATTGCCAAGCAAATCCTGTGGACCTTGCTCTGCAAATGAGCTGTTTCAGTGAGTGGGGCTACTGGTAGGAAATGAGAGATATTGTGCCAAATAACAAGTTCAGTGAAGGCAGAAACTCCTCAGAAGCAGGGGGAATATTAGTAAAATTGACCCCACAAGGCAAACTTTGCCAGGTTTGCTTTTCTTTAGGCACCATCTTGCTCAGGGCATGCTAGAAGAACACTAGGAATAAAACATAGCTGTAATTGTCTGCATTGTCAATTTCCAGCACAGTCTCTATGATTTGTCCTTCTTTTCCACAGGGAAAAAGTCATCAAACTCTTGAAGAAAGTGCTTAACAAGGACCAAAGAATTCACATCTCATCGTTTTTTTTATTTCAAGATGATTTTAGTCCACTGACTAATTGAAGCAGTAAACTCCTGGGCTGCACTTTCTTTTCCTGAATTTTTGTATCGATTTATTTGCATTTTACACAATTTCACCTAAAAATTAAAAAAAAAATAAAACCACCAAACATGTGTACTCTGTTTTCTAATGTTTTCTTTTTACTTCTGGCATTTCAGTGGGGTATTAAATAACCCTTGCATGCATGACAGACAGACAAATATCTTTCTGAATGGATTAATAGGTACAAAAATAACCTGTGTGCATTTACTGATGCAAAAACAAACCTTGTTCCTGGCTTGCTTTTGGTTCCCACGCGTGTCCTGGCACTTCACAGTACATACTGCTGCCTCCTCAGAATCACAGTGGCTTCCCACATGGCTCACACATAGAGGATTCCTTCAGTATGGGCTTGGATGTTTACCTGAAAGCAAAAGCCTTTCAGCTTCATGTCCTCCCTGGCTTTCCAGAGAAACAGGTTTGAAAAGTAGTGGACTGGGATTCCTATTGTCCTCTATGACATTCAGATATCTACTGGGTATTTTGAACTTTAAAAATAAACAAACAAACAAAACCTCAAAGAAAGCAAACAAACAAAAAAAACAAACACAGGAATTCTCCTTATACCCTTTGAACGACTAAAACTACATTTCAAGAAAACAAAAACAAGTACAGACAAGTATAATCCTGCATTCACAAAATATCACAGAATATGACAAGTTGGAAGGGACTCACAAGGACTATTGAGTCCAACTCCTATCCCTGAAAAAACCATCCCCAAGTGTCACATCATGTGTCCAAAAGTAAACAGAGTGAGCAGCTCACTTATTCTCCCAACTCCTGCCCACCTCAGTAGGACGCGGGAGAAAAATGGGAAAAAAGTAAAATTTGTGGATTGAGATAAAGACAGATTAATAGCTCAGAAAAAGAAGGGGAAATAATAACAGAATATGCAAAACAAGTGATTCACAATGTAATTACTCATCACCCGCAGACTGATGTCCATGCAGTCCCTAAGCACCTCACCAGGTTTCCTCCTAATTTATATGCTGAACATGATGCCACATGTTACGGAATATCCCTTTGGTCAGTTGGGGTCAGCTGTTCCAGCAGTGTATCCTCCCAGCTTCTTGTTCACCCCTATCCTATTCATCAGTGGGGTGGGGTGAGAAGTTATAAAAACCTTGACTTAATGTAAATGCTTCTCAGCAACAAATAAAACATTAGTGTGTTGTCAATATTATTCTCATCCTAAATCCAAAACACAGCACTATATCAGGTACTAGCAAGGAAAAAATCTACCCCAGCTGAAACCAGGAATATATCTACCCCTTATTTTATACTATTTGCATCATGCCAACACTTTCCAATACATTTTTTCCTGTCTCTGATATATACGCATAGATATCACTCCCTAAGTCTACGGGCCACTTCCAGAAAAGTTCTTGTCATTTATGTCATAGTAGAACTCAAAAGATGGTGTGTTGGACCATTGTATGCTGAAGACAGCTCTGGTTCTATCACTGCTTCACTTCACTTTGCCCAGCTTCATCAAAATCCATTCTTCATTACTCTGGGTAATTTTTATTGTAATACTGTTGATATGACATGCATCAATCGTACTAGTGATGACATACAGTATTAAATAACAACTAGCATCACATAATTCACAGAAGTGGCTGTTCTCATCCAGAATCAAATTCTTTGAGGTAAATATCAGACTTCTGCATGCTTCCTTCATTACCCACCAAGGGTACCCAGATCCAAACCCTGATGGGCTCGCCTTTGACTAACTCAGAGTGTTTTCCACAGTGTATTTTTTATGTGCACTACACGAATGAATCCCTTTCTACAGCATGTAGAAGTTTTGATTGGACAGGGTCAGACCAATCGGCAAATCCCCTAGTGCTGACTAAGGGATCTTTTGTTAGACATGCATCTCAATTGTTAAAACTAACCTCAGTGCCTGATGTTTTGTGATTAAATAAGAGACCTTCTCTTCCCTTGATGGTGCTGAAAAGTGTTGAACAAGGCTCTGTCAGCCTGGATCAAGCCCCAGCACATTACAGAGGTTTGTGTCTCTCTGAAATTGCCAAGGTGAAAGCATACTTTTTCCAAATATTTTACTAGCTTTTCAGGATTCTGAGTTTGTTCAGGCATGAAATTCTAAAACATTGGGGGTTCCCACTGTCCTAAACACTTGCCCATACTATCCCATGCATCCTGCCGCTCGTAACAGTCCAGCCTCAGGACAGATCTCTGGGTAGTATTCTGAAATAGTTGATCAACCCTAAAAAGGACCCGAAACACATTCAGGAGACATAGCAATAGAATCGTGCTGGTATAAACATCCCAAGGATAATTAAAATAATCAAAATGATCAAGGTAATATGTGTAATTATTAATAGTTTCCAACAGATGGCTCCCAACGCATGGAGATGCTGAGCACAAATGCCACCTCAGTCTCATGACCAGAGACTTTATAATCTCATTAGCCAATTTACCCAGTATAACAAAACAGTAATGTTAACCCAGTCACCAGAGGTGATAAACAGTACAGCCAGGAACACATACAGCTTACATTGTGCAACCGAGAGAACAGGCACAACAACTCTGAGCAAATAAATAAACATTGTGACCAGTGACTATTAAACTAATACAGTAAATACTTATAACAAATTTATTTTAATAGGCTTTGGTCAGATCTGTTCTTATCTCAACCCTCCATGCCTCACATTTGGTGCCAAGAAGGACTGACACTGTTTAACCCAGCAAGTAACTAAATACTGCACAGCTGCTCACTCACACCCCACTCCTGAATGGGATAGCGAGAGAAATGGGGAAAAAAAAATAAAATTTGGAGGTTGAGGTAAACACAGTTTAATAGGACAGAAAAGGAAGGGAAAAGAACAGCAAGCAAAAATAATAATAATAAGTAGAATATACAAAATAAGTGATGCACAATGCAATTGCTCATTACAGTCTGGCCAATGCCCAGACAATCCCCATGAAGAAGCCTCTGGCCAGCTTTACCCCTAGCTTATGCACTGAGCATCACATTCTATGAAATGGAATATTCCTCTGGCCAGCAGTCCCAGCAGTGTCCCCATCCGGTTTCATTAGCCTCCCAGCCTTCTTGCTGGTAGGGTGGTGTGAGAAGCAGAAAAGTCTTGACTTTATGCTGCTTAGCCTTAAGGGGTATGCTTAACATTTTGGGATTCACTTTAGTTAGGTAGCTGGGTAGTTTGGAATATTAAAGGCCCAGGAGCACCTGTGTTCGAGGAATGTTTGTTTTCTCCTGTGTAGGTAAGAGGGGTAGTAAGACAAAACATAGAGTTAGGCTTCTCAGGCTACCAGAGGCAGGCCTGGGAGGACACTGGTAACAAGGGACATTTCTGTTGGATTCTTAGGGACATGATAGTAAGATGGACTTTAGTTAGTTAGTAGGATGGGTGGGCACTTAAAGAATTATAAATGTGAAGGGATTGTTATTCTTTTTCTCTCTGGATCACCAGGCACCACCAGTAAAGCTGTTCTTCCTTCACCTCTGTGAAACTGCGTGTTCGTCTCAATTTTCTTATCTTGCTTCCCAGGCAACATAGTGACAACTAAAGCATCACTGTGATATCAACACTATTCTCATTTTAAATCCAAAACAGAGCCCTGCACCAGCTACTAGGAAGAAAATTAAATCTATCCCAGCCAAAACCAGGACATCCTTGAAATGCTAGGATTACCTCCTGGTTGCTGGAGCTGGCCAGTTGTCCTGGAGGCCTGTACTGCTTCCTCCTGCATCGTGTGATGCCTGCATTCCTGCCTTAACAGACGAGCTGAAATGACATGGGGAAAAATGCACTCATGTCTCTCAATCTCAGATTAAAATGGCCATGCCTTCCCACCTGCCTGAGCAAAGCATCATCTGAGAAACTTCCAAATCTCCACCAGGCTCAGCCTTTGGAGAGGTAGGGGAAAATGTGATAAGAATAGCTTTATTTTGCACACAGGCACTGGTATACAAACCTGAACTCATTTGCATATTTAGCAGGATATACTCTTACAGGGCCAATGATTTCCTCATTAGTAGTTTTTTGTGTTCTCTAATGAGGAGAAGAGGCTTCTTCTACCTGAACATACTCGCCAAATATGCATAAAAGTCTAGTCTATCAAAAACCTGACAGCACTTCCCAACTTTAATTCAAAAGCCTTTCCCAGTTCAAGAACTGCTGCCTCATGATGCAAGGGTTCTGACTCTGTGTACCACTGGGAAAAGCTTTGCTCAGCCCCAGGTTTGGTGCAGGACACACAAGAGAAGGAAGTCTGTTCATAAGCAAGATAGGACACAAAAAAATAGTGGCATCTTTTGCAATTGAAGGGCCATGAAGGAATTTTAATCTACTTGTACTCAGAAGACTCTTGTCCTGCTCTCTCAGCCACCAAACTTAAACATTTCTTATGAAAGCAACTAAAAATAATCCACTTCCCAAGGTAGGTCCCATTCCCAAGCAAGTTTGTGGGCACCGACTGATCTCTGACGTTTGCTGCTCATGGCATGCTGCAGCTGGAAAGGATGTGAAACAAGTGTGAGGAATGAAGGCCAAAATTCCTTTCTGGCACATTGGGAAACTTCATTTTCCTGGTTTCCTTCTGACCTCTTCTAATTACTCCCTTCATAGCTGACACTTTACCTTCAAGCTACTGCATCAGAAAAATTTTCACCATCCATAGGATACCAAATGCTTTGTGATTGCCTTGCAAGTACCTTCAGCAATAACAAGGGAGCAATTCTACAGCTACCTTCTCCATAAGGAGAGGGAGCAACCAACTCAAGAGGGGAAGAGAGAATTACAGCTCCAGACCTGCCCGACAGACTGCAGTTTGTTCCATAAAGAATTCCTGTTGGTCCAATCAGTCTAACCTAATTGTATCTGATGCAGGAAGCAGGACCAGATGGTGGGATGGCTGAAATAAGCCACTGACAGACATACAGAGAGTCAAGAATATCTAAGGATAGGGTATGAAGCATGGTTCTTACAAGGGCTTCCTCCTCAGAAATGTTTCTCAGCTCTGGTAAGACACAAGTTCAAAAAAAAAATCTCATCAATTACTAGACATTTCTTCCACATGAAGTGGAAAGGTGAAGCAGCTAGTGCTAAGTGGATATTATTCTGAGGGCACGGGTGTCTTGAGGTGTGAGATAAACATGAATTTCCAGAGCAGAGGATCAAGTCCAACCTGTATTAAAGACTATGAAGAATAGGACTAGTGAGCTCTATGGCCTGTGTGGATGCTTGATCAGCTTAGGTTGACCTGTGGGGTTCTGGAAAGATGAAATATTGACAGAAAGTACCCTGTTCTCTTGGCCAAAGTCCCATAGGGAACAAAGCACAAAACAGAGACACTCCATGGTCTTTGTCAAGCTCAAGTCAATTACTACTGCTTCTTAAAATCAAAACAGACATAGAAGATAGGCTTCATCAGAGGAAAGATTGCATAGAAAGAACCGCTCTTAAGGATGCACGGAACAATCTATGTATTCAGCAATGGTTAGGCCACACCTTGAGTACTGTGTCCAGTTCTGGGCCCCTCAGTGCAAGAAGGATGTTGAGTTATTGGAACGTGTTCAGAGAAGGACAAGGAGGATGGTGAAGGGGCTGGAGCACAAGCCCTGTGAGGAGTGGCTGAGGGAGCTGGAGTTGTTCAGCCTGGAGAAGAGGAGGCTCAGGGGTGACCTTATTGCTGTCTGTAACTACCTGAAAGGAGGCTGTAGTCAGGCGGGGGTCAGTGTCTTCTCTCAGGTAACTGGCAACAGAACAAGAGGGCACAGTCTCAAGCTCCATCAGGGGAGGTTTAGAATTGATATTAGGAAGAAATTCTTCACACAAAGGATGATTGGAATTGCCCATTGGAAGCCCATTGGAAGCCCATTGGAATGGGCTGCCCAGGGAGGTGGTGGAGTCACCGACCCTGGAGGTGTTCAGGAGTAGGCTGGATGAGGCGCTTGGTGCCATGGTTTAGATGATGGGTTGCTGTTAGATTACGGGTTGGACTTGATGATCTCTAAGGTCTCTTCCAACCTTGCTGATACTGTGATACTGTAAGTGTTGGAGGACAAATGAAGAAGCCATGAGAAAAAATACTTGATTCAAAGTACAAACTTTTTTTCTAGTATACAATTAATTTCCATATAAACTGAGAGTAAGAGGATAAAACTCCAGAGGTATATCTTGGGAACACTGTCCTGATAATGGAACACATCTGGTAAACAGCTTCCTGTGAGCACATGAGACGACTGGCCTGAGGTACGGGCAGCACAGGTGGCAGTGAGGCACCTTTGCATCTTGAGAGATGCACCTCAGAGAGGCAGCAGTGCCATGCTAGCATATCCACAGCATGTGAATTAGAGACAAGATATTTGCCCTCGCAGAGGGAAAAAGTACCACGATCAGCTGCCAGCAGCATCTTACTTCTTGCTGGGCTCCTATTGCTCTTCCATTCCCATACGGGACTTCTCCTTTGGGGAAAACGGCTGCCCCTGGCACACTTAATTCCCGCTCACTACGAATGAACTGTGCAGTATCTGCCGCCGTCTAGTGGTGCATCTAGGCAAACTGCACTTACTTTACACCCTATCGTAAAGCGCGTCTTACTTGGCTGCAAGCACACCGCAGTTACTACTATACATACCATTGCTAGGGAAATTAGGGACATGAGCAAATTTAGCGAAGGTGCTGCTGCCTCTTCCTTCTTCACTTTATTCTACTGCATTCTGTGTCAGTTTTTACACGCTCTCTCTAAAACATATCTGAGGACACCTAAACACATTATGTTACTCAGATAGCATCCTTTCCCTCCCATACCCTACGGAAGAAGAAATGGGTAACCTCAACATACATTAATTTGTCAGACGTTTGAATTTTTATTTGCTTGTACTACTGTTCTTTTAAATAAAAATATATTTAAATGCAGCTTTGCTGTTCTAGATAGCACAATGAGCAGCAAACTAATTCTCAAATGTGTTAACATTTCTGATGGGCCCTTTGACCATGGACATGTAAAGGATAAGCTTTATTCCTGGTTTAAAAACATCATAGTCACTACCCTGAAGAAGTTATTATAGAGACTTAGCAGTAATTTAGGTAACCTAAGCCTACTCCATCAACACAGTGATACTTTGAGAGGGCAAAGTCAATACCTGCCATACCTGGTATTAACATGGGAATAAGATCTCATACGAATAAAATTAATTATATCAGCAAAAATTCCAGCCTTATCAATGTATATTAAAGCTGGCACACAAAAAAACCCCTTACAGATATGTTATGGGAAAGACTCCATGAGCTTCGAAAGTACAAATATGGCCCAGCACATAATGTCTTCTTGTTTTTTCCTTTATAATGTTAAATGCAAATTTAATCCCATTTGAAGGTACTTTTTTCTTTTCTGTTTTTATAAAATTATATCTTCAACAAAACCTGCTTCAAACGGGATGCTTTTAATAGTATCATTGTGATGTTTTCCATTTCAGAAATGTCAATCTGAATTATATCCATTTATATCAGTGGAATTATTTTGAATTTATATATAAGAGTAAAAATGTTAGCAAGAGACTAGAGAAAATATTGTCTGTTTTGAGTATTGCTACAGCAGGAACCACCACAAGCCAGAAAACTACAGATAATCACGATTGGACAAGGCTGAAGAAAATTATTTGGGGACGAAAATTTTACTGTTTACTGTCAGCTCTAAAAATAAGGTTCACAGGCAATAAAACAAGAATCATAGAGAGAAGCAGCATGTTGCTCAGGTATATAAGAAAATGTGGAAGTCCATCCACATTGGGAAAACAGAAAACATTAGAGGTCTTCAACTTGGCCGCATGAACTGATCTGACAGAGCTGCTATACTGAGTATAGTGAGATATTCATTATTTCTTGTATCTCTAAAAGCAACGTACTTCCAAGTAAATGTTGTAGAAGATTTTTAAATGAAGGATGTACGTTTTTACACAGCAAACAATTCAGCTGTAGAGTTTACTAACATAGGATATTCACTGACAATGAAGGCCCAAATTCACAAATAGCATTTGGAAGGTTTGCATGTATTTATGTAGCCTAACTGCTACTAAACATGAGGGCATAGTGGCAAATAGTGGCTCACTGTCTTGCTGAATATCAAAGGAAAAATCAACTTAAGTTTACACAGTTTTGCTAACATTGCAAATGTTGCTATAGGGAAAAGGAAACTCCTTATCTGCAAAGCCAGGCTCAAGATTGCATCAAACATTTTAGTTACTGCTTCACACTAGATGATCATGTGGAACTAGTTTGCATTCAACAGCAATCTACACAGTTCAGGCATGAATTTCAGAATAAAATACTTTGCCAAAAACATGTGTCTATTACATTAGCTGCTGTTTATGCAAAAAATATGAAGGTCAAATGGAGTCTCTGGTGTTAAATATCTTTTATTTTCAATCACAGGACAGTGTCATGGTAGCATTTCTGATTAGATACTGCTTCTGACAAATAATTCACTCAGAGTTCAACCATTATTTTGAAACCAATAGTTCCCCAATAAATAAACCATCTATTCTTCACAAAAATGGGATTTTAAAAAGATCAAACACAATATGCTTGTCATTTGTGATTGGACATGAGATTAGGAACAGCCTAGTACAGTCTCATTTTCCTCTGAAGGGAATCATTCTAATTATAATCAGTATTTATTATTGCACAAACTTTTCTTTCTTGTGATGGTTAGAACAACAACTCGTAGCAGTTAAGGATGAAAGGGAAAAATATTGCAAAAAACATTAAAAGACTGCCTAATGTTACTTTAATATACCCAATGCTGCTGTATTTTTAATATTTGAGGGAAAATGCAGTATGAACTGATATTATTTTAAAGTAGAAATGTATAAAATAATGGTGCTTTTTTTGGTAATTGGCCTTATCAGAAATATTTTTTCCTTAAGCTGTTTTTAATATTTTCTAGCTGTTCTAAATATGCATGGGAGGAGCAGTAGAGGAGGTAAGAAAAGATCATAGTGTTCTGAAAATCGGTTTAAATTTTTCTCTCTGGGTATGCTATATTTTGCTCATTTCTACCTCCTGTGCCACATATAGGAATGAGGATTGATTTTTTGCACAAAAAGATTTAAGCTTTTACCTCCTGGGAATGAGAAGTTAGATAATAATTGTAGCAGAAGCCAAAATGCTGGCACAGCTCTAATATTGGCACAATGCTCTTTTAAGTGTGCCTTAGCTTTGCAAACGAAATTCAACCACTTAGAGTTCTCCTTGAGATAATTTTCCAAACCATTAGATGAGCATCCAGTCCTGATGTAAAAAGATCCAATTTTTATTTAGCAGTGAGAAGAATACTTTATAATAAGGAATGTATGAGGTTTTATAAGAAGACAGAACGATCAAGGAAGAAGTCACTTCTCTTACACTGGCTGCGGTTACAAAGCCAAATGTTTGTATCTTACCTGTAGGACTAGTTCCATTGTTCCAACAGCTCTGAGTTCATATGCATTGCAACTCATGATCAAGATGATGGATAAATATTGGTCAATACTTTCCACTATGCTATTTGCTCCCACAGTATGCTGTCTATGGCACAGAAATATTTCAGATGTGCGATGCTTTGTAAAGAGAGGAATTGGACCACCTGTTATGAAGTCTCTGCTGACTATGCAGATCTAAGCTGTTTTCTAAGTACGTTCAATAATCTTTCCATGTCCTCTCATATAACTTTTAAGCATTAGAAAGCCTACACAAATTCCACCCCTCATTATATTGTCCATTTTCGTATTTTGGTTTAATGTTGAGTTTCAACCAAAAAGTTCTTAGGAATGCAGCATACCTACCACTTAAAGCACTAATTCTAACCTTTGCATGCTGTATTCCAGAATTTTTGTTGCCCTGCCATCGATTAGCTTGAGTTTATGCTGTAAATCTTTCAGTTGTTATCTGTGTTTTCATAATGTTTACACAATCTTAAATGATTGGGCCTCAGTTCTGATTATTTGTCCTCCTTGTTATTACAGAAAAGGTAGCAGTATAAGATAATATTCTCTCCTCTCCCACAAATTAACTGCATTCTAGAATCTTGAAACACTTGCATAAGTGGTAGCCAGATTTCTGCTTATATCTGTTACCTCAGAAGTCTTAATTAATTTTCTCATGGGTAACAATCATTAGCAATCTAGATGACAGTCAAGCAGCTGTCCTAGATAGTACCTTGGCTGGCACTACTTTATTTGGCAATCTAAAGAATCACTGTAGTGGTTTAACGCAGGCTGAGTGCCAGGGGCCCACCACAGCCACTCTCTCACTCCCCCTTGCTCAGCTATAGAGAGAATATAACGAGAGGTTTCGTTATTCATGATAAGGACTACAGCAGATTCTTTCTTAATCACCATCACAGGCAAAACAAGACTCCATATGGGAATAGTAGTCAGGTTTATTACTAACAAGATCAGAGCTAAGAGTGAGAGACAATAAGAGACATCTTTTACCCCCCTCCCCCTCCTTCTTACATCCAACCTGCTCTCCCGCAGCGGCCAAGGGAAAAGGCGAGGTGGGGGGGGGGTGTTGCTGTGGTCAGCTGCTGTTCTCAGCCGCTGCTTGGGGAGAGGAGTCCTTCCAGCCACATTCCATGGGGTCCATCCCTCACAGGATACAGTTCCTCTCACAAACTGCTCCGGCGAGAGTCCATCCCA
>VXBA01001574.1:305247-336115 GCA_013399895.1 Serilophus lunatus
GGACGGGACGGGACGGGACGGGACGGGACGGGACGGGACGGGACGGTGCGAGCGGGAGCCCAGGTCGCACGGCGCGCATGGCAGGATTCTCAGGAAACTGTGGCAGAAACAGGGAGGAAGGGTTAATACTCGAGATGTTTGTTAAGTAGAAAGGGCAATTACAAAAGAAACACCCACGGAGTGGTTTGGGTCCGGGGTTAGGGTTAGGAAGGGATGCACGGGCACGACGGCCCGGGCCGGCTCTCCCGGAGCGTGAGGCTCCGCAGGGGATGTCCCCGCACCCCGCCGGTGTCCCGGGGCCCGCAGCCAGGGCTTCCCCCGGCAGGTGTCTGGCGAGAGGGTCACGGAGGGGCTGGAGGCGCTGCGCTGACCCGCCCCAGGCAGGGCCGGGCCGGGCTGGAAGGGGTCGCTGCCGGCCCCTGCTGGGTGCAGCTGCCTGGGGTTGTTCTGGGGGTGAGGGGTCATCGTGGCGGTGCGGGTGGGACAGACGCTGTGCTTTGTCCTGTTGGTCAGGCGCTCGCAGCAGTGCCTCTTTGTAATGGCTGGTTCTAGCAAATACACAGCCTCTGTTTGCTCGTGCCTCAACTCAGAACACCAGAGTCAGGGGATAATCGTTGACATGCACTGAAATAAAGCGAGAGATACAAAGGTCTGAGCTACCACGGTTGCCTTTCCAGAAGACTGAAATGCCCCATTCAGTGCCCCACAATTTTTCAAAGAAAGAAGCCAAAAGATAGGTGCCAGAATTAACCTGCCATAAATACTGTTGAGGAATCTGTCCAGCAGTGTTAATATGCTGTTTAATTAATTTAATTGTTTAATCTGATGACGTTATAATAAAATTGATTTTAAAAAAAAGTTAAAAAAAAAGTAAAAAAGTAAAATGAGGAACGTAAACCTCTTTATATTTGCCCCTTAAAAAAAAGCCAAGGTTTTTTTAAGAACTTTACAGGTAACCTATTTATTGCTTTGCTGAGGTCTTACGGCCTTCGTTTAACAATAATAGATTGTCATTTCATTTGATGTAAGGTTACATTGATCTTTTTCTAACATGCTGTTTCCTGAGTACATGTGCTGGTAAAACTTGTTACACAGTGAGTGCTGTCTCTTGGGGCAGTCTCTTTTGACAGTTAAATGTACTCTTTCCTCTATATGTAGGTTTGTTGTCTAGAGCCCAATTATGATATGTTGCAAGAAGTTGTGCCCTTATAAGGCTCAGTTTAATGTATCTCTTTGAAATACCCTTTTTTTCCTATCCACTTAGAAACTTCTAAGTACTTCTCAGAAAGTACTGTCAGATTTGTGTTGGTTCCAGCAAAAGTTTGTGATTATCTAATCAACACTGTAGGAGAAGGTGTGAAACCCATCAAATCCTGTGATTTGCAAAAAGTGAAAGTGTCAGTAGATTTGTCCTCATGCCAGTTAAGAGTTTGGGGCAGGCTGGTTGTTTCAATGTAACGCTGCTGTCTTGTTCAGTTTGACTGTTTACTTCTGTGCGTCACCAAAATGTTGTTATGGTTTAGAAAAAGTCCTTCCCACTATTATGTAAAATCCAGCTGGCTTCCTGGTATCTGAGTAAAGAGAATCCATGCTCCCTGTCAGGAAATGGCCCCCACCACCTTCCTTCTCTGTTCAGAAAAGATAGCTAGGGACATCTTCCAAGACTTACCTGTATACAAAACTACTTGCAGCAGCAGCCTTCAGATCTGAAAACAGGCATGGTATTTTGACTTCACTTGTAGCTCTTAAATTTGCGAGTTATAGCAAAAGGTGGTGCAGTTCTTCAGTTGCAAATTGACCGAGGTTGAGAATTGGTTACATGGGGCTGTGTTGTTTCCATCCATACAGTGGTATTTATGCTTTCCTTTGCAAGACCATCAGGTAGTTTCACAATGTTAATGCATGAGAACTTGTCCAAAAAGTTGCTGAAATAGTTGTGCCTGACCACTGTCTCAGGATGACCTACCTTCTTGGTAGGTCAAGAACATCAGTTCAAATGTAGGTACCAAAAGACCTTGTTGGATCAAAGGGAAAATAAAGTTTCCAGAAAGCAGGGATTTGGATTTGTAGTTTGTCAGAATTTCCTGGCAGGTGTTACAATGAATTGAGGTCAGGGAGTTGTTTTTATTTCAATCTTCAGAATTTTAATTTTTTCCATTTCAGCTGAGAGGAATGAGCCTGTTTAGGGGATAGTTATATTCTGTGTGTCCATAGAAGTGTCTGTATCTTACATGTGAAGGTGGGAGTGGGCCAAGTGACCTTTGTCACGTGCAGGGAGTTGAATGGGTATTGCCACTCTGTGTAGGGTTCTTCTACCAGTGTTCTTCCATGGAAAATATTAATTTGTTATTCGTCTGAGCTGGAGACTACAGATTCCAAACACAAATGTGATGCACTATGTTCATTTCTGCAGGATGTGGCAAAATCAAGTCCATTTAACATCTTGTTCTGTTCTGTTCATTTTCAACAAGTTGCTGGAGCTCTCCCTATTGCTCACCCTGCATCTAACTATGTGTGTAACACAAGCACGAATTTTCAGCTCTTGTCTCTGCCACTTTGGAAAGCTGAGTTCCATCTGTAAACCTGGAAGAACTGGACTGATTTTGCCCTTTTGAAAGTTTGCTTATCCAAATTGTCTCCAGTTCATTACTTTATATGCACTAGAGCAACAAAACCACAGGAGGCCCTGAAAGCACTCTGCGTGCTGGACTGTGACATAGGCTTTCACAGGAGGCACGCTGTGCCCTCAGATACACCCCTGCCAGCCACATGATGTTAATGTCCTTAGCTGCATCTGTGCCTGACCTTGAACAGAGGAAAACAGTTGTCTGACAAAAAGGATGTTGATCCCCTTTCCGTGTTTCTTCCCAGTATGTGGTGCTTTGATACAGCTTTAATTCTAGTATGTCTTTATTTTGGATGCCTTTCATCATGAAAAACGAACACAGAGATACGTTCTTCCCTTCTCTTCTGGATCACAGTGGGAACAGTTTCTCTGCTCTAGAGTTTACTGAGGATTTGTAGGCCCAATATTGTAACTAATGTGGCCTAAAGGCCTTTGCTTCTCCTCATGCACCGGATGCTGCAGCTGGCTGCCAGCTTTCTCCCCCCCTTCCTTCCTGTATTCACCCATGCATTTGTACACCTGAGGCAGTGCAGACTTCTAAGCCTTGCACTTCTGCTTCCTGGAGAAGGCCAGAACCCCTCAGTATTTTGCTTTAGGACAATTGCACTGTGCAGCCTGTCATTTTGAATGAGAGTCTCCACTTGTCAGAGCCATCACTGCATAAAAACTGTGGTTTTTCCTTTGCTTAGTCAAGGAATCCTTCCTGCGTCTCTGAAGTCTTCTGCTTGTCATTGCAGTGATACATGAGACTTCAGATCCAAAGCCCTAGTCTGAGGCTGGAGAACAGTTTGGGAATAGTGTCATTTTAAGATTTTCTCACCTGTCCATTTCACTGCAGCATGTTCCAATGTGACATATGCTTGTGCAGTGTCCCCTTTAAGATGTATTTGTATTCTAGAGCCAATGCTTGTGATTCAAATTAAGGAAATTACCAATGTTTTGTTTGAGGAGGAAAGAAAAAAAAGTTGAACTTTTTAAGCTGGATAAGGTTGTTGATGTCTTTCAAGATGGGCAATCCAAGCTGATCAGAACTAGGATTAATACAGTCCTGTCTTCCCTTCCACCTCTGCTTCCTACCCATCTCTTTTATATAATCATGCAGGGAACCCATCTGCTGCTTGAGGCAGTAAAATACATTATGTGATATTGGAAAGGGAGTAATGTAAGTTTTGTGCTGACTTGATTTAGTTTCCTCAGTCAGATCATTGTTTAATAAGGGGAGACTCTGATGTTGACCACTTTCTGCAGGATTGGGTGCTCTCTGAGGAAGCTTAGTTTAGCTATGTCCCATCCTTCTTTGTTTATTTGTGTGTTTACTCTAAGCTCCCTAATTAAACAGCCTGAAATATGTAGTATTGCCCTCAGTCTTGATACTGCAGGATTTTGCTATTTGTGTCTTTAAACTTTTCCATTTTGAGGCCTTCACTAAGGTTTTGTAGCCACTAAGAAAATGCCCTATTTCTGTGATACTCAGTTCAGGTTATTTGCTTGTCTTTAGTACAGTATTAAGTGACCTAAACTATGCTTGGCAAAGGTAGGATCCACAGCTGATCCTCTTGTATGCATGTGAATGCCAGACTGTTCATTCTGTGTGGTTTATCTTTAAATTTTACCACTTGTTTGTAGACCAGGCCTGAGGTCAAAGTAGTCAGGCCTCAGTTGGTCTCTAGGGTATGATGATATTTCTTTGAAGGTGTGATCCTTCTCAGTCCCATTCCTTACCTGCTAAATGCTCAGTGGATGCATTAACATGCCTTTAGTGCCAAACTGAGCGATGCAACTTCTTATTGGAGCTTTTTGTCTTATCATGTTGTCCATGTATGGCTACAGCAAGCATTCACCTGTCTGCAAATGCCTTGCCTTCACAGTAGAAGATTTAAGTGAAAAATTCTTTTTCTTCTGCCCTAGGTGACTGGGTCAGATTACTGGAGGAAGATACCTGGTTTTCTACCTCCTCTTTTAGTCTCCTTTTGTCTAAAGGAAAATGAGAACTTGGGATGGTGATGATGTGGAATATAAAACAGAAGATGAGAGGAGTTCCAGTTAATTTGATGGTTGGGTAGTATAAATGTTGTCACTTTTAATGTGTTTAGAGCGGGCTGTTGTGTTACCATGCTTTTATATCATCATTATACACCTCACTCCTGTCCATGGTAATTTAGTCATTTATATGCCCAAAAGAGACTGGCAAGTGCTGTACTTTTTTTTTTTTCCTTCTTCTTAGTACTAAACCACCTAAAATTGTCTTACTATTTTGTTGGGTTTTTTTTTTATGTAGGAAGCGAAGATGTGAACAGCACTACACCCTTAGCTACGGTTCCAGACCAGAGTTTTCCAGGTAATGCTCTTGACATTTCTGTTGCTGTTCTTCAGTAGCTTCAAGAAAAGTAATATGTGTTATTGTATGCCTTAAACTATCCTATAATAATTTGTCCTTTCCCTTATATTATTGAATTGTAAACAGCTGTAGGGCAGGAGGGAGGTACTCTGATTGTCACATCTATTCTGGGACAACTAAAGATATTTAAGAGGAATGGTGGAAAACTACTCAATTTTCATATACTTAGGTACCCTAGAACAACAGAGAAAAATTTGTGTGTAGAACTAGAACCACATAGCAACATCAATTCACAGTTAAAAGAAGAATCATGCAGTCTACTAGGCTAGCATTCAATGATCTTCAGATAAAGGCAAGGCACTTTTTCATTTGAATAATTTTTTCCCTGTATTACTTTGCTCATCTCATTTCCTGTTGGCCGAAAGCGGGATCCATAGCCAGTACTCTGCTCATTCACTCCTTCTTGGGCTAATTGCAATACTGACTCACACCCAAATTCCAAGCAGTGTAGGTGGCTTCTTTTCACCTGTAGGAACATGCAGTCCACATCCAGAGTTGTCCCAGGGTTGTAAAAGTGAGCACTCAGAACCTGGAGGAAAGATGTGTTATGGTTGCAGTATTAGGCCAGTGTTAAACCAGAAAAGGTTTAACCCCAGGCATATCCATGGCTCGTGCTGCTATAAAAGTCAACATACCCAAGAAAGTATGTGTTGGTAATTGTACAATCAAAGACAGTTTCTGAAAGGCAATTAAATCTGCAACTTAATATCCCAGGTATGTCAGTGTAAGGGTTGCATGTACGGAGTGCCTAACTGGCTATGATTATAGCAAAGAAAAGGCAAAGTAATTCCCTCTATAATTCCCACACACACTCCCATTTTTTGATGCATTTGTTTTTAAACCTGGGCTTGCAAATCCATTCAAAGAAAATAGGTATAGGTCTGCTTCCTGGTTGCAGTAGCTGTATTTCTCTCCTCTTAATTTCCGAGGTTATGTGCTTTGTTTTTCAGCCGTGCTGAAAAGCAGCAGTGCTGCTGCAAGGCACACAGCACTGCCAATGTGGAAGGCTGCTGTAAAAGAGTAGTTACTTCTGAGAAAAGATGAATCACAGAATGGGCATACAAAACAGTGCAAAACAACAGGAGGAAAGTTTGGGTGGTGACAGTCCCAGGAACAGCCCTGTAGACTTTTGCAGGAGGAAGAGATTGTTAATCTATAAGAAATACAGAAGAGGAATGCAGCAGTGAGGACAGAAGGGAGAGTAGGAGGGTGCCTGAGAAACCTACAAGTGACATGAGGAGGAAGGAGAGACAAGAAAAAGAGAACTGGAAAAGCAGAAGTAAGAGAAAGAAGGACAAAAACCACAGTGATTGAAGCATGATTTGTGTTTTATGTCTTTGGAAACAAATACATTCTTTGGATTGTTTTTGTGTATAGAGAGCATAAGTTTACAGAAGGATGTTTCAGAGTGTCAGTTTGTCCCTACTTGATTGCAGCAATCAGTTCAGTTTGCAACAGAGATGCAGCAGAATGGATGAAGAGATGGAGGGACAGGAAATGGAACTGAAATGGAGGAATAAAAACTACCCAAAAACTCCACAGTGCTTAAATAGGTCAAGAAAGTCATTGACAGCATGGCTATTTACAGCTAATGCAATAGAACATGATGTAGAAGTGGAAGAGAGCAAACTGAGGAGATATAGAATTCAGATGCAGACCATTTGAGCACTGCTGTGCATACAGTGTAACTGTTCTTGCTGTACTGAGATCTGGGCAGGTTTTACACAGGGATAAGAACCATCTGGATTGGGATAATCTCTGCTCTATTCCAGATTGCAGTCTGCAAACACAGATGCCCTGAGGAGAGCATTGTGTTGTGAGTCCTTTAATTATAGTATGTTAATATTGATTTTCTTGTTGTTGTTTCTTTTTTTGCCTTGAAGACAATAGCAGTTTATCCAATGTCACTGCTATGTCATCCACACAATCTACAGCAACAGCCACAGGAGGTATGTATCTGTTCATCTGTCCATTACTATGAACCTAGAAGTTAGCTTCAAACCTATCCCAGATCATAGCAAATTCTAGAGAGCAGGTCATCAAAAGTGAGTATTCAAGAGAGAGGCATTATTGTTTTAGGGCTGGGAAGCAACATGTAAAACCACCCTGGAAAGAAATACTGTTTTTAAGTAATTACAGTAGTTACATTTGTGATGCCATTGAAACACAGGATTCAGAATAGAAATTCAAGGAAGATTTGCAAGAAGTTGGTCTTTCTAATGCTTGTTCTTCTCTAATCTTTGTTCTCTCTTTTGCCATTTTCATGAAGTAAAGATGAATAGGTTGTGCAAACAGTGCATAGCTGTTTAATTCTATTTCACAGTAAACAGATTTAGGGTATAATGAAATCCTGGAGTTTCAAGAGTACGACCCCATTTCCTTTTACATAAGACTCATAGAATCACAGGATCGTCAAAGTTGGAAGACACCTTCCAGCTTTGGTCTAGATTGACTGTCAGTCCAGCACCACCATAATCATCCCTAAACCATATATCCCCAAGTGCTGTATCCAGATGCCTCATGAATATTTCCAGAGATGGTGACTCCATCACCTCCCTGGGCAGCTTATTTCAATGTCTAACCACTCTTTCAGTGAAAAACTTCTAATATCTAATCTGAACCGCCCCCCCTCCAGCACAACTTAAGGCCATTTCTTCTCATCCTTTCATTTGAGATGTGATGGAAGAGACTGACCCCCACTTCATTACAACTTCATGGCACTTCATACCATAGAAAATAGTCCCTATAGAGCTCGCAACACAAAATAGTACTGTTTAAGCAAGACACAAGTGACAGACCTGAAACAATCTGTTATGGGTACTTTTGCACTGTCATAGCATTACCTTATTTCCTTCACAACCTAGCAAAAGAACTGCAGGTAAGAATTATTTCCCAAGGCATCAGTATTGCATTTATGATGCTCCAACATAAGTAATATGTTAACTCATCTTTGTAGAAAGAAGAAATAGCTGTGTTAGATCAACTATTAGAGTTTGAAAGCAGATATTTAACCTGGGACACAAACAAGCAATTCACCCCCTTGCATTTACACATACATGGAATTACACACAGAATTAACAAAGTTGGAAAAGACCACAGAGATCATCAAGTCCAGCCTTTTACCTAACTTAACAACCTAACCAACACCAACCCATTATCTAAACCATCTCGACCATCTAAACCATGTCACTAAGTTCATCATCCAACCTTTCCTTTAACACATCCAGGGATGGTGACTCCACCACCTCCCTGGGAAGCCCATTCCAATGGGAAATCACTCTCTCTGTGAAAAAGTTTCTCCTGATATCCAACCTAAACCTCCCCTGACACTGCCTAAGACTGTGTCCTCTCGTCCTGTCACTGGGAGCCTGAGAGAAGAGACCAACCCCCGCCTGACTACAACCTCTCTTAAGGTAGTTATAGACAGTGATAAGGTCTCCCCTGAGCTTCCTCTTCTCCAGGCTGAGAAGTGTTTTGCAGTGTCCTAACTGTTGGCAATGTCAAGGTGAGATTAAAAAAGTAATTTAAAAAAATCATCCTATGGAAGAACTTGCACAAGCAGATTTCACTACATTAATAAGAACAGGATAAGAGTTAATGTCATGCATTTGTTCAGGCTGCAATGCACAGATAAAAGATTGCATCTGAGAGAAGCTTCTTCTAGAAACTGAATTCCCTTTGTGTTAAGTGCCACGTGAAAGCAGGGCAGAAATGCTATGTGTATCATAAGATACTTTGTGTACTTGTGGAGTTTTACGCTGATCATAAGGATCCAGCTATGTTATGACATTTCCAGTACAGTTCTTACTATCGCTTCCTATAATCCCCAGCTAAGCTCTGAGCTACAACACTCAGAAGTTGCTTGTGTTTTCACTAAAGTATAAAATACCCACCAATAGGAAAAAAAATTAGCTACTGCCAAGAATTCTTACCTATATGCTATATATATTTTTTTTGATAGATGGATATAGCTTAGCTATTTAATGTTTAAACACTGGTAGCATACTAAGTAAAATACTTGACTTCTTTAAAAAAAAGGCACTATATTACTGTAATCCATGCTTTTTAAATAGTCAGAATTAACTCAGGCAATCGGGGATTGTTTAGTGTGATGTTCATTGAAGTCCAGCTGGTCTACTGGGGGGGAAAGTAATTAGGGAAATAAAAGGACAGATGTTGCTAGCAAATATTCTTGTTTGTGAAATAGTGCGGGTAAGGTTTTTCAAAGATAGAGAAGAACAGATTGGTGCCTGATTTATATCAGCTTCTCAAATTCTCCAGCTGCCTTACATAGACTCCCACTGATCTTTTGAAACTACTGATGCTAAATACTTCAAGAAATGTAGATCTGGAGATTAAATAGATTTTACTATTAATGTTATATTACCAGGGGCTGTAATCTTGATAAAATAAGAAAAATGATTGCTAGTAGGAAAAGGAGGTGGGGGGAAGTAAATGTGCTGAAATTCCTTATAGATGTTTGGATATTTTTTGTCATGACTTGGGTTTTATGTAGGGTAATTTGATATTCGTGGAATAAGTGCTATCTTTGTGTAACATTGTTTCATAATGTTATGCATGGAACAATTAGTCATTGTATTGTTCAGAAACAGAAGCCTCTTTGACACTCAGAAATCATGGCTGAAAAAAACCTCACAGAATACTTGACTGCTTGACACATGCATTTAGATTTGTCTTTTGCTGTTGCTTATATTAGGAATGCAGTTTCCAGGTGTGGTTTCATGCCATGTAACTGTAGATGGTTTCCATATACACATTTTGTTGCTTATTTCCTACAATGAGGAGCCATTTGGTATTTATAGATCATTGTGCCTTTGGGGAGTTTACCTGTCAGTATTAAAATGTGCCCTGAATTTTATCTGATATATTTTACACATGCTTCATAGAGGAACTGAATTTCCTAATTGTAACAAGGTAAGCACATGAATATAGTACTCCAGCTGTTCCATCTCAATGAATGTTCATTTTGAAGTGTTTCCTAGGGTTATGGCACAATATAATTAAAACATTAAAGAACAGGAAAACAAATAACATTTCATATAGAGTTGCATTAGGCTGTTTCAGTAGTTTTAATGCTAAATGTCTCAAAAGTGTTGTGTAGGTTAGTTCCTTTCTGAATGCTTACACTGTTGTATTAAAAAGCTGTTGATGTTTGTATCACTGTTGGAATCTGTAAACTTAAATCTTAGCACAGTTCATATTGTAGCTCGTCATGTTTTACACCACACTTACAAGAATATTATTCTATAGAAGCATTTTAGATGCTGTATAAAAAAGCCAGAAATCAAATATCTCTAGAATGGAAACGAAACTATCTATACTTCAGTTATTCTCGTTTTAGACAATTTCAACAAAACATGAGTATAATTAGACACTTGAATATCTGTAATTAAAAGCTTTTGTGATGTTTAAATTGAACCTAGCTTGTGTGAGGTTGTAGAAATAATGCAGAAGTAGACAGCTACAAAAGGAGTGTTTTCTCTCTAGAATTCTTCATAAATAAAAGCTATTTGCCTTATGCTGTCTGCTTATAGAAATGTTAGTTTCATAACAGGCTTATGTTTCTTAATTATTACGTCTGATAAAAATAAGTAATTGTTTTAAGGTCATTCTAGCTGGTTGCCTTCCACTAAGGTTTTAAGGATTTTGCTGTAAATATCAATCTCTTTTATTCTTGAATTTTGCCTTGTGGTATGTTTTCTTTCTGAACAGTTCATTAGTGCTTTCTGAGGAGGGGAGGGTTAGGTGAAAGCAACATCAAAGTTTAAGATATTAGGTGTCAATTAAACTTGTGAAACAGAATTCCAATCTTTGTTTTAACCTTGACAAGACAGCTCATTACTAAATAAATTATATAAGCCAGTGGATTTACTTTAGTTGAACTTCTTTATCATGTGTGGAAAACCTTTTAAACCTTAAGTTTCACATAAATACAGAATTCTGTGTTTTAAGTTTTAATACATTTGGAGCCTTAGTAACACTAGTGTTTTGTTCAAAAGCAAATTAAAGATGGAATTCACTACTAAAATTAGAGGGGCTAGGGGGGCGGGAATGTTTTGATGCAACATCTGTCCATGTCAAAACAGCTCTGTTGTCTGAAAAAATGGGCATTTCAGATAGAAATTTACTCTTGATTCAGAATTTTGTTGCATTTTAAAGTGCTGTAAGTTAGGAATGATTTTATGGAATTGGATAGTGTTATTCCTCCTTCCCCTACCCTCTCCCCCCCCAAGAAAAGATATATATTATCCATGTTTTCTTTGTAGTCTTTCCTTTAAACCATTCCTGACATTGAGGCCCAGAAAGTGGAAGTTAGATCTTTCCAAAGGAAAGTGTGTATGCAAGCTTGAATACCCATGCAGTGGCATGTTCAGTGTTACTCTGTCACTCTACGTGCGCATGATAGATGCTGTTTTAATGAGTATGCAGTTCATTATTTCTATGGGGTTTTTTGTATGGTATTAAAAATAAACATTTCCCAGGTGTGTCCACCAGTCCTACTCAGCTGACCAGTACCACTCAGCCCACCAGCACCAAGATGTCTGTTATCTTGACAACTCAGCCCACCAAAACCAGCCAGACAGTAAGATCCACCACAGCTTCATCAGTCACATCATCACAACTCAATGTAACAGTGGTGACCACTTCCAGGATTTCTCCTGCTTCTGTAACAGGTGAGTTCACAATTCAGGAAGCTCAGAAAGGTTTGCATACACATTCATATGGGTTGTAGAATGGTTAATTTTATAGTACTGTAACAAAAAGAAGGAAGAAGGTATTTGTATGCTGAAAAGACTGAAGTGGGGCTTTCATTACTGAGTTGCTCTGAGTGCTCCTCTTATTAAAGAAGGACTCAACCTGAGAGACCTGACATATTTAGGGGAGAAGAAAAGAACAGGCAAGTGATCTGAACCAGCAGCCACCAGAATGAAGATTAGCAATGTTGAGGAGAAAGTTTGGATTTTGAATACAACTTCTTTATTTGTTCAGCTCTCTCTTCTGCAGTTTACTTGAACTCATCTGTAATACTTCTTTTCTCACAGTGACCTGTATCTCAAAATACAACTACTGGCTTTGTAAAAAGGCTGAGTTCTGTTAGCAATGCAATGAATAATATCCCTAACAGAGGATAGAGTATGACTGTGCATAAGTCACACTTTTAAAGTAAAAGTAGTCAAATACAGTTTTAACAGTACCCTTTAATACAAAACCAGCGAGCACAGAATGCAGTTAGCTGCTTGTTCACATCACTTCATGCTTACATTTCTAAACAGATGGGGGTTGCTTCTGTGTCAGTGAAAGTGAGGCTGTCACCTGCAGGACTTCTAGTTGACCACGTAACACTCTCTGTACCAAGTACAAACAGACATGGGCACAGATTGTGTCTTTTGGTGGGAGTTTGTAGCAGATGTAATCAATTTTAACAGTGAAACAGTATCTGCAATCATTTTGTCTCTCTCAGTATTTGTGTTGGGCTGCAGAGTTGATCGCACTTGGGAGTGTGAGGGTACAATTCCATCAAACAAGGTAAAGCAATCCAACAGCTCATTGCCACTAGAAGTGTTTTGCTGCCACCATGTCACTATACTGCCTGACTTGTTGGCTGTTGGACCCTTCTTGCAGGCTGACTCAGTATGCTCAACTGACTAAAAGCAACTGCGTTTTGTGCTTGGGTTAATTTCAGGCCAGCTTTGTGAGTTAAATTTGCTCCTGGAGGGTATGAAAAACAATAGAACTGGCCTAAGATGAGCAGGAGCTCCATGTGTAGAAGGAGGGAAAAGCAGAGGGGAGAAAAGGCAAGGAAAGGACATGGAGAGGGGAAGGGGTAGTCAGTTTTTCAGAAACAGCAAGCAGTTAGATCAGCTGTTCTGGCATCACCAGAATGTGGCACTTGAAACCAGATCCCTAGGTTTCAGCATGCTTGGCTGGTACCTTGTCAGTTGATCTTTGTTAAATTTGTCTAGTTGGGTCTTTAGATGATATGTCAATGGGGAGGGCAGGGAATAGAGGAGTCCCTCTAAACACAATTTTCCAAGCTCTCTCAAAAGTGCCTTTTGTTTTCTTTTTTTCAGCCACGTCAAAATCTGAGACAGCTGAAGTCAAAACCTCCAGGTTCGATGTGGGCAGTTTTGTTGGTGGCATTGTGCTGACTCTTGGAGTCCTAGTTATTCTCTACGTTGGGTGCAAAACCTATCACTCCAGGAGAGGCATTCAGTACAGAACCATGTAAGTATCCCTTGTCCTTTTATTTCTTTCTTGAGGGGAACAAGGACAAATGGAATGGATAGAATGAACTCTGATATGTTTGTTTAATGTACATTGCATTAATATAATTAAGATATTTAACTGTGATGTTTTTTCCTTCACCACTTCAGCTGTTATTCATTACTATTATGCCTCTCCTCTGTGTGGGTTTTTTATCTATCATACAAAATAATTTTATTTTCTCAAAGGATCCTTGTCTTTTAGGTATTACATGAATAGTTAGTATTTCATTGAAACTCTTTCTGCAATTTGCAAGACTTTTGGTTCTTCTTGACACTTTCTCTTAGACTCTGTTTGCCTATTCCTTCGATGTTTTCCTCCCCCTTGCCTTTAATTTTTTTGATGTTCATTAAAAATTGTACCGTCTCACTTGCTGTTTATACTGAGCTCTACCCAGTTTTATTCCAGGCTTAAATACTTGCCCACATTTAGTTTACAGGCTAGGTTGCATTGCTCTTCCTATTCAGCATCATCCATCTCAAACAAGAAACTTGTTTTAAGTGAAGTGATGTCATTAGAGCTATTGGGATACAGGTGTTCCGGCCATTTGTTTTCTTTCCATCTTGATTCCTTCTTACTGGTCATGGAATTAAACCAGTCTTTGTTTACTCACAGTGTTTTTGAGTGGATATTGTAGACTTAAGGTCAACAATATCTTAAAAACAAAGGGAACCTGTTGCTGAGCTTGTTTAGTGGCTTTGGTTAACTGTGACTGCTGGCTCTAGGTAAGACAGATAGGATAAACATGCCTGAGTAGCAGCTGATATAAAAATACATGAATGAAATGTGAAAGGCGATATGTTAATAAGGTTATAGAAGCTGGAGGAGTGTTGACAAAAGTAAATTGTTCAGTTAACTTCAGGCTTAGCTCAGAGAGGACTGTAACTCCAAGATCAATGTCCCCTTAGCCCTTCTTAGCAAGGCAGCCTTTGCTCACAAAATAACCTCCTCAGCAGCAGCTGGGTGGCTGTTTCTCATGAAATAGCCTGCTTGTAGTGCAGCACATTAATTACTGTGTTTCTTTTACAGTGATGAACATGATGCCATCATTTAAAGAGACTTCAGGGAAGACAGTGTTGGAAACCTACCCTGTCACAGCTGTTGTAATTTACTTCTGAAAGAGTTCCTTTCATAAAGATGATCACAGTCTCTAAAACCCGACCTGAGTGTGATCCTGCAAAATGTTGAGAAGCTTTTTAAACATCCTGATTTTTTACATTGGTTTTCATAAGAATAGGAGGAACTCAACACTTTGTAGAGAAAATATTTTCTTTTTCCAGTATTTGTAATTGGATATAAAGAAAATCACATGGAGTAATTTTAAGGTACACACAGGTCTCTGAAATAGCTAATTGCTACCACAGGTAATTGCAGCATTGCAAATCTAAGTTCAGGGGTGTTTTTTTTTTTATTTTCTAAAATTTTGTCTTAAGTTGTATTTATTTTGACGTTTGATGTGAAATTTAGTTTAGAAATTTTGGATTTTGAACAACTCAGACAATTTTTAATAGAGTATAAAGGGGGTGTGTTTAGCTAACTGTGTAGAAGGTGATAATGAGTATTTTGTTAGGTATTAGCTTGCCAGAGACCTGCAGACACTTTCCTTAATAGGCTGTACAACAAGAATAGCTGCAGGAAGCATGGACAGACTGGATGTATCCATCCGTAACCCTTTTCTCTAAAAGCTTCCCTTTTCCAGCGTGTCCTAATAAAGCTTGCGTAATTGAAGATAAAATAACAATGGAAAAAAAATTGTGCCATCATAAATATATAAAAAAAATTGTCTCAAAATTGGCTTTTGATTGTAGTAATCAGCTCTTGATTTTTATTACTGCAAAGCTGTATGCAATTTTTTAACATTTGATAATCATTTAAAGTTTCATAGGGGAGGGGAAAACTTAAGATGGCATTTTAGAAGACTATAAACTACATTTTTACAACTGTTTTCAGACCTTGGTACTACTGAACATCTGTACAGAGGTCTGGTCAAAAGCCCAACTGAAGACAATGGGGCATCTCTCAGAAGACCTTTAGATTAAGGCCCAGCTGCTCTGGGGATCCTGTGCAGGATAGCTGGTGCTGCTGCCATAGCACTTCTGCAGATACACTGAGGCATATCTGCTGTCTTCAGTGGATGGGCTCCCAATTTACACTGGTGTATGGAAAACTAGAACAAGAATCAGGAAGCACAGGCCTGCATCTCCTTATGTCACTGAATAATTGTTCAGCCTTTCTCAGGCTCCAGTTGTAGATACCGACCTGGTAAAGAGGGTTGGTGTGGTGCGGCTTGACCATCCTGGTTACTGCTGGCACTAGTCCCTCATGCAAGGCACAGAAGGGAGGTGAGGAGGGTCACAATGGGAACTGCATCTAGGTCTGTCACGGGGCTGAGGAACAGTGCATCAGGAGAAATATGACTGCAGCTCTGGAACAAGTTAATTTTTTTGTTAAGCAATAGTTTATTCTGACATGCAATGTTAAAGTGGCCATATGGACATTTTTTTCTTTTTCATATGGAGTAGTAAAACTGTTGTGTCTGAGCCACAGCCATTTCCAGCAAACCATGGCTAATGAGTTGTCTTACTAGCACCAGCTACACACCTGAAAAGGGAGTAGCAGGGCTCTTTAATTTTTTTACTGAGAGTGAGGTACAGGGGGAGAGAGTGTGAATTTAAGTAACTTCTGTAGTTTTTATTAATTGCATTGTTTGGTAGAAAATTACTGAATTTGACTTGAGTTATGGGAACAATTCTTTCATAGAACTGTAATTCCTTTGTAGAAATTAAGACAATTAAGTGCAACTCAGTTACTGGGATTGTCTCACCTCTATTGTACAGATGAATAAATAAAAGTAAGTCTTTGGAGTTACTACATCAATTTCAGTTGAATTTTTATTGTATTGGCTGGGTTCATAATTCCTTCAATCCTTTCTACAGTCATAACCATTGAGTAAGTAGTATATACTTTTAATTTTTGCCCAGCTCAGTTATTTCTAATGTAATTTGTAACCCCATTACTAGAGTAAAGCAAAAGTATGTGCTTGAGATTTCATAGGTGTCAGTCCAAATATGAAACTTGACCTATTTTCAGGTGTTGAATACTAGACAAAATCCATTCCTCATCAAAGTCTCTTTACCCCTTACTTCTCTGGTGATTAGTTATTCTAAATTCAATCAAAAGTTTATGTTCATTTTATGCAACCAATTTTTAGCATAAATAGCTCCTCCCCTTGTCTAGGTATACTTATGCTACAGTCATTCAGCCTTTCTTGAACTGAGTTTATTGATATTGTAAAGATGATTTAACTTGTTTTAGTCCATCCCCTCAACAGTATCTGTGTCATTTCTCACTGGTACTTGCAGCTGAGCAATGCAGTTCCATAGTTCTGTCTTGCTTAGGAACCCCTCTGCTGACCCACTGCAGAATTGCATTTACAGTATCACATTTTAAGCCCATCACCAGCACTCAATTCGTTATTACAGCTTTCACACTACCCCCTAAAACTCATGGGTTTGTACTTCATGTTAAAATTTCATTTAATACTACATGCTTGGGAAGTCATCCATTGACTACAGAGCACAGGCACCTTAGGTCAGCTATCATGAATGTTACTTTGGCCCTTCAAAGACATCGAGATCAGCCTTATGGTCATATCTTGGGGCTGCAGCATTCTGCCTTCCTCCCACAGGTCTTGCCTTTTCATGCAACTCTCCTTTAGCCTGTATTCCAGTGCCAAGTCACAGCACTTCCAGCTTGTTACTATGGGGGCCCTGTATCAAAGGCTTCAAAGCAGCCCAGAAATGCTGCAGTGCTTTATTTTGGTTTTACTAAAAAATAACTATTAAAGCAAGACCCATGCTACTGTGATAATATTCAGTAACTTGAAGATTTGTAACTCCTTCATATCTTTCCTATTTTTTTAGTGACTGTTAAAGCTCTTATATACTCATGCCACTCTATTTTTGCCCTGAGGACTTACACAGCATTTTTAACATACTTTATTGAAAAAGATATAAGCAACAAAATGGTAATATTGCCAAAAGCAAACTGGAATGGCATCAGAGACTTAAAATTGCCAGGATAGCTCAAGAGGTTAAGAATTTAGCTGTGATGTGGAAGTAGATGGAATGAGAATGGACCTGTAGAGAATATAAGTATGTTCTTTAGACAACACTGAAGGAGGTCCCAATTGCTGTAGGACAAAGACAGCAGTCTTAAAAACAGGGAAGTTGTTAAAAGAATTTAGGAATCAGCATTTTGCAATCCTCACAAACAGCACAGACCCAGGGACTTTGCAATTCCTGGTGTTAATACTGAAGTGTCTAAGCTTTAGCCTGCCTTAAAATTTAATATTTGCTTTGATATAAAAGTAGTACTTTTAAGACTGACAAAAATGATTAAATTTTGAGGTTCTCTCTATACATCAAAACGTCCAATTCAGGAACTCTGAAAGAATAAAAGGGCCTCCAAGTTCTAGAGGATCTTCAGTGTTCTTACAGAATACCAACAGGATTCTTCTCATTCTTACACAGATGTTCAAAATTTTGAGTGTGTCTTAATTTTTGACTGACCTTCTCCAGATCAAGTTTAAAATAGTTGGGAAACCAAAGTGTGGTACCTGCCTGGCCCTGAAAGTTTTACAAGAAAAACTGCATAACTCATTTTCCTTGACAGGGTTCACAAAGAAAAGCAAGGACTGTGTGTACAAATGGGCTTTTCTTATTCTGATTGTTGCATTTATGACTTAAGACTTTATTCTTCACTTAGAATTGAAACTATCTTCCCTTGGGCACATCACATCCTTACATAATGTCCTAGACTCCTTTAGCACCAAGTACTTCACTTCTCTATTTGCCAAAAGAACAGAGCATTGTTAAGCCTGACTAACACATGAGCTTAGAAACCTTTGTCAAGTTCTCCAGATTTTCCCTAAAAAAATTTCACCAGGCCACAACTAAATGTGAAAGACACTGCTAGGGCACTGCTTACTGTGCCAGATCCTGTTGTGTTATTTTCAAAAAATGTTTGGAGTGCTGCTCCTCCTTGTGCAGGATGTATGCAATACCCCAGACTCTTAGGCTTGAAGGGTCCCATGCCAGCAGCCATCATTGAGGAGATTGGGCTGGAGCATCAGTAACCATTGTGATCACATTTTCAACTAAGAAAAGAAACAAAGGACTGGTGATTTAGTGTTGTCTCAGGAAGTTTGCTCAGTGCAATAGTGACCTCCAGAGCAGGAGAGACAACAATTGCATGTGAGGTAGTTCAACAGAACATGTCTGAACTGAGGTGGGTATTTAGAAAACTGAATTTGCAAAATTCAGTCCATCTGCAACACTGCACACCCCACCCAGACTCAGTAGACGACAACTGCTACAACACAGAATTAAAGGCAGATGAACACACTGTTTACAATTGTCATGTGCTTCTTTTCTGTTGTCTTGTGAGGAATATAGCAAAGAATCAAGTTCTGAGAGTACGACACTACGAAGCTACTACACAATTAGTCACAAAAAGCAGTAATATCAAGATTTTTCTTATATACAGGCTGATGGACTTCCTAGATATTTCCTATTTGATAATTCATCTTGGCATGTAAAAGCAGCACTCTCTTACAACTGGTGGCAGTCTGATCACTTGTGGGTACTAGAACTCCATACTGTCTTCATTTTGAAGAGCACTGGGCTCCCTGGTCAATGTTTATAAGCAAACAGAAAAGGGTAATATGCATTCAGTAGGAAAAGAACACATGCAAAAAAAAAAACCTGGAAATTGCTGAGTTATTACAATAAAGTTTCATGGCACTTGCTTCACAAAATGTACAGCTGCTACTTGAGAAGCCTCTGTATCTTGCAGTATCTCAAAACAGTATCAGAAACTGCAGCTGCTCTGGGCTAGATCCATTACAGATATGATAAGCTTCATTTCAGCAAAGAAATTGCTCGTTTATAGGAGCTGGGAACATTGCCTTTTATCTTTATCTTAACTACAAGTCTCACCACTATATGATACCAAAGATCACATCCACTATACACCCTAAGCCATGCAAACACACTGTCAGCTTAAGACAAGCCATGGACCTGAAATGTTGATGTCCAAGAATTTGAGCTGCTTAGTCAGCACAGCTGCAGAGGATGCTGGGGGCAGGGAGGCTGTTTATTGCTGTTTAACCCAGTCAGAGCTCTGGAAAATGCTTTCAAAGAAGGAAGCAGACACAGAACAAAGTGTGGGCACAGTCAGCTGGTTCTATCACTTGATCCTCTCCAAATAAAACACTAAGCAGACAGTGCTCTCCATGGCTTAACATTTTGCCAGGGTTCTATTTCCAATGTGCTACAGAGAACAAGCTTGATTAAGGCTTTCTTGGAATAGTACTGAGAGAGAGCAAAACTGCTCACATATACAGCGTAACTGAGCAGGGCACCCACAATCATTACAGTGGGGTGTAGAAGAAAGCCATAGCCTAGATTAGCCTGCCTGCCAAAACTAGGTCAGTTTTACCAACTTCTCAGAAAGTGGTTCTACAGGTGTAAAGATGTTACCAGTGCTGTTCGAAGCTGCCCAGGATCTTCAAAATATTCATCTATCAGGGCTGACAGGTACATTGCAGGCCCTGAGATATGCTCAGGCATCACAACATGGAACAGAGGGCTCTTTAAAGCCCTGTATACCCTCTCACCTGATCTACAGGCAGTTAACTGTAATGTCTGAAAAACTCTAACCCAGTTCTAACATAAATGACTGCTTCAAAAGTCTGCCTACTGTTTTTCCCTGTCCTCTTCATTGTTCAGAAACAAGGCTTACCTGCTAACAATTCCACATTATTCAGGTGTGAGCTCTCCAGCTCCCCCTGCAGATTCATCTTAATCTGCAGAAAGTATACTCGATTCTAATAGTACTCATTTCTAGGCTGGAACAACACATTTCAAGTCCTGTGCTTCCCTATTTAAGCTTTCATAACCTTTGACAACTTTTGAAGTTGTTACACAAGACAAAAGAACTTTTAAAGACATTTCAAAACCAGAAAAGCAGAAGTATGTTAATCAGAGCTGTTTAAAACTACATGCTAGGCCTGAAACATTTATAGTTTTATTAACAAAAATAAAGGGAAGATATGTACATGTACATAAAATTGGAGAAAAGTCTGCATTTAAAAGAATTACAGCAAGCCAATCTACAGTTAAAGAGTCCAGATATGAAGACTGAGAGGTCCACATTGAGGCCTTAAGTGTGGACAACAATGGACTGAAGAAGACTGACTTCAAATTACAGCTAGACAAACTGACTCCTCCACTGCAGGATCTGCTGCCATTATCCATTAGTATTCTTCCACTGTTTGATATCAGATCGCTGCAAAATACCTAGAGAGGTGCTCATAGGCATCTACTATGGAAGTCCAGGGAGACAAAGCTGAAAAGGATAAACAAGGAGTCAAGCGGTCAGAGAATAGTTGTTCCTAGACTACCAGCTTATGAAACAAGATCCAAGACTTCTGAGCAGGCTAGAAGATCTTACTATTTAACTGCATGATCACTATTAAGTTACAAACACAGAAAAGTAGCTTTTACATTTAATCCTTAGCACAAAGAGTGTAGGGCTACCCTTTGCCTCCATCTTCAAGGTCGTGAGGACCAGGATTTCTATCCTTTGAAAAAAAAATCAAGACAGACGGAAATATCAGATGCTTTTGGGACAGTGGGGATGCTTCTGTTTGTTTCTAAATAAGGAGGGAATCACCAAGCAGCACAGAAGCTCACTTCCTTGGTCAAAAATGAAAGACAGACAAATGGAACTAAGTTTTATTGTACTTTTGCAAGCAAATAACCCCAAAATTTTGTCAGGAAAAGACAGCGTTCTAGACACTGCAGTCTAGAGAAAAGCCAGCAATGGAAACAGAGTAGACAAGCACTTGTTTGAGAAGTAGAAATATTTTAATTCAGTCTTCATATAAACTATTAGTAATAAGTATTACACAAGTATCAAGACATGAAAATACTTTTAAGATTCCTGCTGTTCCTGCAACGGTTAGCCTCCTTTCTCAAGTCCAGAAGGAAGCCAAAACAGGAGCAGATAAAATTAATTATTATTAATTATTAATAACAGCAATTTTAATATATTTCCTCACATCCGCATGGAGGAAACTCAGGAGAAGAGTTATGCCAAGCTCTATGTTAGGAACTCAGCCAAAAAGTTTTTTTATTCAAAGTGACACTAGTGAAACTACTTTCCCTACTCAGAAAGGAATGCCACAAAAACCTCACCCTAATATTGAGTTGATTTTATGAACAAAAACGAGTCTTTGACACCAAAGGCCTAATATACTCATAATGATGATACACTTTACTATTACACAACTGTGTTAGGTAGTTGATTAATCACCTTCTGTACCATGATTTTCCATTCTTGAGACACTGCTGACTTAAGCTTCAGCATTTGGAGGATGACAGGAACATTTTGCAAGTTTCCTTCGTCACGAAAGAAATGTACGGACTGTACCCTTTATTGTGCCCCTGCAAATAGGGCATTTTCTAAGGGATGGTGCACATTCTTTGCACACCACTAAGTGACCACATGGAATAAAAACAATAGAAACTTCTTTGTCCATGCAAACTTTACATGTTCTTTCCTCTTGTAATCTTCTTAATTGTTCTTCCATAGGCAAACCTGGAAAGAAATAGTTAACTTTTTGTCAGCCTGAATATATGTGCGTATAATATATCAAAATATATTTAGAGTGTAGCCATGCTCCATTTCACCCTTTATTTCCCTATCTGTATTCAGTAAATGTAGATGGCAGTGAGAAAATAAGAACATTTTCTGGAGCTCAGAAAGTGGCATGCAAAGAACTAGTCTGTAGTTTCCAGTTCTGGGAGACAACAGAGAGCTCAGGGGTTGGAGGCCAAGCAGTGTTTACATTTTAGCAAATGCTGTAATTTTCTTGCTTGGATATCAGAAACACAGAGCACGGACAGACTAGTGGAAATGAGCTATATGCAGGTTTGTAAACTTTTCTGCAGTCTCTTAACGTATTAAACTACAAGACTAAGAACCAGAGCAAACTCAATCCCGTATCTGACGAGTGTTTACCTACCCAGCTCTTTGGTCAAGCTAGATCTCAGGACACCTACAAACCACAATGGAAAAGCAGAGATGATCCCTGCAGTGGAATGCTAGCCAACTATTTGCTCTGCAGTCTTTTATCAAATGCCTGAGAGTGAGCTTGTATCAGGATCAAGACCACCAGGTGCCTGAATTGTTGAGCTCCAGAAAGCTCTACATCCTATGGTGCAAAAACATTTGTAAAGCACAGGATACAGCTTATAGCTGATAGACTTGCTTGCAAGTCTGCACATGCACTTAACATTTGGTTAACTTTTTCCATCTTACTAAAGCAGAACTAGGAAGAGGGTAAAGCATAAAACCTATTTCTTAACCGAAGTAATTCTCCTTTTTACGTTAGCCATTTGTTCCACAATACTCTTTAAGATAAGAAGGTAGAATTTAAGGTACCTGAAACATCCTCTGTGGGAACATACTTCACATTCTTCTCCACTAAAACAAGAGGAAAAAAATCCTTGTCATTTGACTAATCTATATTCAAACAGCACATGTTTGTTTCTTTTTCTTTAGGTTGCTATGAGAGGACTGGTTAGACTTCTATAAAATTCTACCCTTTAAAAACAAAGGGAAACCAGACAGACATACCAAATAAATCTTTGTAGAGCACAGGGTCACAATCTCGTAGACAGTTCTTGAATATGTTGGCTGCTTCATTTCCTTTCACTAAAACTGTATCTATCAGTTCCCTTGCTTGCAATGGTGTCTGAGTCTTCTGCTTAATAACATCATGCTCAAGTTCTGTTATGACTTTAGCTGATAGTAAACTCCCGAGGATTGGAAGTACACATGTTAAATGCTGGAATAAAGCCATTCGATTCTTGCGAATTAAGGACAAATCATCTGGAATGTAAGGGGGATTAGATGTTTGTTAGGAACACACTACTTCAAGTCGCACCTCTGTTGAACAATAACTGATACATTCTTTAAACATTACTTGAAATGTTTGCTTATTACACATCATTAGTAAAGCCCTCAGTAAGTTTGAGTAAGTAAGTGTTACACTCTCCAGACTAAAAACAACTCTGCATAACACCAGCACTAACTTATCAGCAACCAAGAAGTCAACTTTAGTAAGCAGTAGGCAAAATCATGTCTGTAGATAGAAGAAAGCTCCTCTAAGAGGTGGCCAACAGAATTATGTACAAAAACCCCACAAAAGTACAGCACAACCAGACACTGGTGACTTAAGTCTACCACGAACAACAAGAAAATTTCCATTAGGATTTAATGCTGCATCCATCTGTGCTTTTTTGATAGAAATTCAACTAGGAAAGAAGCAGCCTTAATTCAATTTATAATTGAAAAGGTTCACAGACTTTAAAAACCAGAAGGATTTCTTTAGGCTTAAACACTTAAACAGTATTGAAGCAACAGGAAATGTTAAAGACACATCAAACATGCACTAAATTGCTGATGTACATGGGCTGAGTCAGACACAGTAAAGCAGATCTTTGGCAATCTTACAGAATCTGAATTTGTAGAAGTTTATGGCCTCTTCTAGGAGGTGGATATAGTGGCTTATTGACTCAAGCAGCTTAAAGAACAAGCAAATTTGGAAAAAAATAGTAGAGTGTGCCAAATATTTTATTAAGAGCAATATAAAGGCACACAGTGAAAAAAAAAATGACTTTGTGAAGAAGAGGTGATTCTGAACCCTTGGACCCTGGTAAGAACTATAATCCTAAAAGGGAATGAAACAATTCCCAGACTCCTAGTTCCATACAGATATCCTGATACTACTTTTAGAGAAGCCGATTGTAATAGCAATTAAGCTAAATCACTCAGTCAATAAAAACAAATATAAAAAAACTATACATATTACAAACCACTTCAGATTTCACTTTTATTTATGCCTTATGCATACCTGATGCCACTTCTTCTAATTGTTTTTCTTTCTCTTCTTCAATCTTCTCATCTTCAGCAATGAGCAGATCAGACACAAGATCATTAACAGTCCTGTAGTTTTCTCCAGTGGCCAAGATTTTACTTTGCACTGTTTGCTTTATTAGCCTTCTACTGAATCCCATCTCCAAGGCAGCTTTAACAACAGGTGTGTTCATCATGATTGCATCTTCTGAATGACTCTCTCCAGGGTCAAAACGAATAACTAATCAAAGAGGAAAATCACTGTGTGTAATATAAAGAATAAAATACCTACACAACCCAGACTTTGGACACATCAACATGACCTACACACAGGAACACTTGGCAGTAAAAAGTTTCAGTGGTTAAATACAATTTTTTAAAAGTAATTTTAAAAATGGAGGCCAGTTACTTAGTCATGGATTGAAACCAAGATAAACATCAATCCATGTCAGGCCTTAGCTAAAAGCTGGGATAATCTAGAGAAGCCACTAAGAATTCCATTGTGTCTTAGCAGCTTTTTGTACACTTAGTCATTTCTAACTTCAGCCTTGAAAAACATCTTGGGGGAATCACGGGGGGAATTCAGAGTTTATAGTACAAACAATTGCTCTATTCCAGCTCTTGATTAGTGTTTCCTTTCAAATTACTAAGCACCAGACACATGGATTCTCACTCACTGTCCTCAACCAGCAGGGACTAAGATAGCATAAACTCCTCCCAGAGGACAAGTGGAGTTTTTCCTACCGTAACTACAGTCCAGCCCAGAAAGACTTTCTTTTATCAGCTTGTCCTACTTTCTTCCTTAACCACTGTTGCTCAGCTCAGAGCACTTACCCAGCTACTTGCCTAAGAAGGAAATGTGTAACTGCATGGTCATGACACCCTCTAGCAATTGTTCCACCAAGTCCAATACTTGTTCCACCAAGTTTGCTTAACCCAACCCTGAAACTAAAACCTACAAATACAGCAAGTGCCAAGCATTCAGACCCAAAAATTTTACTATGAGCTGCTATTATGAAAATAAGCAAAATGAAGAACAAGTTCTACCTAACTTTTAGGAAACGAAATCTCAGAATTTGCTATCCAAAGCTAATTTGCTTAGCAATCATTAAGTTTGCAAAATGGTGAGGAAGTTTAAAAATATGCTGTGATATACATACTTGGAGGATCAATGTTTTCATCTACAGGGGGATCAGAGGTAGACAAAAGCTGTGGAAAACAGAAGAATTACTTTAGTATCAAAATATTGCTTTTCCCTTGACATACCTTTCTGATAGATTCTTCCATCACCAACCATGCTAAGCTTTTTACCCGAGTGGTACCCATTAAATATTTTACATGCCATTACACAAGTCTGCAAATCTGTGCAACTATATCACTTTTTTTTTATCTTTTGTAACTATATAAAGTGGTGTTGACCACTTCTATGAAGGGGACTTTGGCTTACTCTTGCCAAAAGAATTACAGATAGAAATAATTTAGGCTGTCCATGATTGACTTCTGAAATAATTACTGATCTGCATTATTCAATGACACTTACATAATCAGAATTTCCCTCTCTTAACATAAAGGAGCTCACTGCCTCATAGGACTTTCCACAAGTAATCTGTGGAAGTTAAACTCTGCTAGTCCAAGACTAGCCATGGTTCAGCACTGGTTTCTTGTATGTGCTCATGAAGAGCATTTATCACGTTAGAAACCTAGGAGAAATATATGCAGAAATGAGGCAGGAGGGTGGACCAAACTTACAAAAGGACAGAGCATTCTTCAACAAGGGAAAAGCAAAGTTACAGGACAGTAAAGTTTACCTGTTCAAGGAGATGGGGGAATCTGGCCTGAATTTGATTCACAAACTCTCTTCCTTTTACACGAAGCAGATACTCACACCTGAAAAATTGACAAAAATATATTATACTTTCTATTTGCCAAAGGAAAAAAAATACAGAAGAATGAAGGAGTTTAAACCATGTGAAAATTAAATACATGTTTCTCTTCCTTCATAAGAGAAAGAGTACTTTTAATTGGCAGCTTGATGCAGCCTAGTGTCTGGTGACACTCTGATAAAACTTTTCCATGATGTCCAGCCATCGGTAGGCTTATGTATATAAAGCAGCAGCTTTACATTCTGCTACCACTTGTAATCACAATGCTATGGTGTGAGAAATGATAACGTGTCAACATCACTACAAAGTGCAGTGATAAACTGTTTCTACCTTGCATCTCACTATTCTTATCTCCTACTCAAATCGTTCAAAATAATTGGGCAATATTTAATGCCACTATCAAAGCCAGATCCACTTCACTAATGCAGAGTTTTATCTCTTAAGTACATTTACTGACAGGCTTAAGAAACAAAGGTGCCATTTAACCCTAGCTACATCATGTAGTCCAACTGTAGCTGGTGAATTGCCCAGGAAAGCCTAGTTGCAGCTCTATTAAAAGAAGAACTATTATTAGTTTTCCTGAAATTAAGTGCAGCTATTTCTGTCATTAATGTAAGTGGCAATTTCCACAGGCATAGATAGTAATTAGGGATGAAACTGCCATTTAATTACGGGTGACATTAAAAAGTTATTTCTGTCATTTCTCCAACAGAGACGTATTAAACTGCCACTGAAATCTTTGTCACAAGCCTTTCTACAAGTAGGAAACTAAACCACACAAGCAGAAAAACTGGTTCAAGAGTATTCAGCCTGAGCAAAAAACTAGAACAAATGAGTGAAACGTTCCCCCTACTTCATTTTTCAACAGCTTTCGCTCTCCTCAGTCTGCTTTCTGACTGCTTCTCTCAGAGAGAGAAGTATGCTCACTAACAATGCAGTCTCACTTGTTACTCGTGATCTGAGGATGCATACAGCTTTTAATTATGAGGTGGAAAGCACTATATACCATGTTTAATGAAGGAATGTTTTAATTAAGCCCGCCTTAGCACTTCAGAGCTTTTAAAGACACATCAAATACGTCAAAAAGAAAGAGTCACTTTGTACATCATATGGTGAAGTTAACTAGAACTATTAAGTGCAGTCCCTACCTGCCAAAATTAGAAGCAATTAAGAATGTAAACAAATTATGATAGAGATTTTGCAAGTTACCTTGGAAACCACTTTGCGTGCTCAATCCATGGATCATCACCGGATTCCCAGCACCTTAACCCACCATCACAGCAAAAACACTTGACATCATCGTTGCGGCCTTTAAAAGAAGAACAAGACCAAGCATCAGCAAATATTCACACAATTTAAAGTAAATGCCGACATAGCAGCGTGAATAAAACTGGAGACGTCTCTTTTTCTTACCCACATAGTAAAAGCCAGCATCTGCAAGCTGCTCAGGCTGAACTGGAATTCTGGTTGGCCATTTTATAAATGTTTTAACACGGGCTTCGTGGGTTTGCATGCTCACATTTGAGACATTGAAACTTGGCTGGTCTCGGCTGAGGTTTTCCACGAAAGAGCAGTTGGGATAGTGTCTCCGGTGCTCTGACACAGCATTATCTTTGGGTTCCCAGTTACACAGCTGGCCACCACAGGTAAAACAAGCAACTCTGTCTGCTGTCCCCAGGTAATAAAGTCCAGCCTTTGCCAGATCAGCGGGTGAGAGAAACGTCAGTGGCCATGAGTGGAAGGTGCGTAGCCGAGCCTCTTCTGTACTCATAGAAGGATTGTGAAGCTTAGGTGTTGAGAATGAAAGGTCTTCCACTGCCCTAGTAGTTACTGGGTCTTGAGGAAAACTGGAAAAAGAGCCACTGAAATATCCAACTTGTTCTGAAGTTGGAGAAAGCGTCAGGGAACGTAGAGATGGCGAGAGACTGTTTGCAACCGAGGGCAAAAAGGCGGAACGAGACGACAGTCCGAGGTTAACTGAAAGCATGCTTTGAACAAAACTGCAGCCAGGATACAGCTGTTTATGCTTTTCCATAGCGTTATCTCCTGGTTGCCAGTTATCCAGTGTCAAGCCACAACTGAAACACTTCACTTTATCTTGCACACCAGTGTAATAAAACCCAGCCCGGGCAAGACTCCGTTCCGAAATCGGCATGTTAATGGGGAAAGTAGAAAATGTCGACATTCTGTAGAGTTCACAGGATAGGTCATACTTCAGCTCACCACACACAGCATTCTGCCTCATGATGCTAGCCAAGAAAGGGCTATCTTCCACTATATTCATAATGGACTGTTTCTGGAAAAATGGGACAAGTCTTCCTCTGGGAGGTAGTTGTGTGCATTAAAGGCAATTTGGAATAACACCCGCCTGTACAAAAGCAATAAATACTTTAATGTGTAACTTGAAAGGAGCATGTGAGTAGAATTAGCCTCACGATTAACAGGCTTTAAACATTTAGGAAGTTTCTTGTACTTTAGTTTACACAACTGTTTTCAGTGCAAAAGCTGCCCCATCCCATTTTAAAAATGGAAGAAAGCATGTCAAAAAGGAATTTCCCTTGAATCATGTAAGCATCACATGCTTTCCTTGTCCTGTAGATCTGGGAGAGCAGCAACAAACTGTCAGGCTAGTGGAAGTGGGACCAAAAGAGGAAAAACCTCACACGGGTTTATCAAAATCCTTTTTCAATAAAGAAACTAAAATGGGGGGCAACTAAAACAACATTGTTCTTATCCAGAACACATGTTAAGTGATTCAAGAACTAGATAGCACCCTAGACAGCTGATAAATATGTAGCTTATACACACATAAAGATTTTAGCTGGTAAAACCTCATTAGGAGGCTGAAAAGAAGGGTTTATCAAGTTCAAAGGGTATACAAAAAAATACAGACCCTGAAATGACATCACTGAACTGATCTGGTATATTTGGTACTACTGGACTTTCAAAAAAAGCCTTGCAACTTCTGCATATTGTTGTAACAAGTTGTCGAGACTAAAGAAGTTAGTCTATACACAACTTCACATGCATTGAATATCCAGCTATTAGAGAAACAAATTCTATACACTGTCTCTGACAAGGATGAACTCTATTAGCCCCAGATTTCTTGTCTGCAACACTGAATTAACAGCATTTCAGTTTTAACCTGGTGCCCTAGTTACGAGTACAGAGTTATCAAATTTAACATAAATTAATTGCCTTGTGTGGGGACATTCTGATACTTTATACTGTTTGATTAAGTTTTTTCTGCATGCCATGTTTATGGCATACAGAAGCAACCAGAACCCTGAGATTAAAAAAAAAAAAATAACTGATGCCTTAGTTTCTTTATTACTGCACAGAACTACCTCCCAGAGTTCAGACTGAAGTCCCTTCTAAGATGCCTACATCTCCATATAGATTCTGACTGTTCTCAAGAAGAAATTGTAAGTATCTGTAGTTTCAATCATTTAATTCTTTTGGGCAGAACACAATCTGTAAGGAAGAAAGAGAGGAGTGTTTCAAAATGTACAAAATTAGGAGCATACAATGTCTATGCAAACAGAAATCACACAAAATTAAATCAATGTAAGGTTTTTGGCAATTATAGAATCATAAAATGTTAAAGAGTCGGAATGGGCCTTAAAGACCATCTGTTCCCAGTGCCCCTTGTCACAGGCAGGGACACCTCCCACTGGACCAGGTTGCTCAGAGCCACATCCAACCCCGCCTTGAACTCTGTCAGGGTTGGGGCATCCACGGCTTCCCTGGGCAACCTGTTCCAGAGCCTCACCACCCACCCACACAGTAAAGAATTTCTTCCTAATATCTGACCTGAATTTCCCCTCTTTCAATTTGTACCTATCACCCCTTATCCTGTCAGTGCAGTGCCTGACAAAGACCCTCTCCAGCCTCTCTGCAGGCTCCCTTCAGCTACTAGAAGGCTGCTGTGAGGTCTCCACGCAACCTTCGCTCCTGCAGGCTGAACAGCCCCAACTTTCTTGGCCTGTGCAATGTTAACTAGAAAGTTTCACGGAGTTCACTTTACACGTGTGATACGGAGTGGGTTTTACATACGTAATTTCCCTCTTACTGACGCATATGCAAAGCTGTTTAATCCACAAGCAGAACTTTTTTGGCAGATGGGTTAATTAGGTTACTTGATCACACGCTACATAATTAAAGGCAAGATCTTCTACTAAAGCTGTATCCGTTTAAATTGGTTTAAGATTCCAGATTCTGACACAGTGACGATCCAGTTTTATAGCACTGACTTAAGAGTACTGGAATTTTTTATTTAGGCAAATCCAATTATATCTGAAGCACGGCACATCAGGAAAAGAGAACTTCACCGAAACCTCAGGTAAGGGCAAACACAAAGTTCAAGCTTTTTTATATATGTACGCGTGAGTAAATACAAAATTATGTACTTAACAGCCTGGCTAGGAGTGTCAGTCCCTAAAAAGTGCTTCCAGCAAAGGCTCAAAACAGTCATGATGACACAGCAACACAAAAACAGACCCCGAGCACCAGAAGGCGCCTGGCGGGGTCTGTCAGCGACCCTGGCCCGGCCCCGCTCCCCTCCGGCGCCGGGGGCGGCACAGGCCCCTCCGCCCGCCCGGGGCCCCGCGGCCGCTGCCCGGCGCCGCTGCGCCGGGGACAGAGACAGAGACAGGGACGGGGACAGGGACCGGCACCCCCCGCCCTCCC
>VXBA01001574.1:336349-346778 GCA_013399895.1 Serilophus lunatus
GCGCCGTGCGGGGCTCTGGGCCCCCGGGTCCTGCGCTCCCCCGGGTCCCTGCGCGGAGGGGGAAGGCCCCGGCCCCCGGAGGCGTCAGGGACCTTGGGTACTTTCCTCCCGGCCGGCGGGGAAACCCACCCGCGGAACGTGCTTTCCTCGGCGGGGATTTCCANCGGAGGGGCAGCGCCTCTGGCAGCGGCCCAGGCTGGCGGGACCTCGAGTAGAGGGGAAAAGACAAAGCTGGATTTCCTCGGGTGCCAGCACTGCTCTCCCCGCGGCCCGGGCTGCACGCAGAGAGCCGCTGTCCGGAGCGGGAGGCAGGGACGGGTATTGCCCGCAAACACCGCGGTTTCGGCCTTTGCTCCTGGACAACCGGGGTAGAACACGGTGGCTCGGCCGCATTTCCTAATACAGGCGGCTCTGCAGTGTGCGAGAGGGGAAACAAGATGACCGCTGAACGACTTGAGTCATGGAAAGTCACGGAGGAAGAGCAGAGCAAGACGAAGACAAAAATTTCCACCAGGGGGAGGAGAGGGGGGAGGCGGGGATTAAGAAGACGGTGTCTCAAATCTGAAACAAAACTTCCACAGCAGCTACAGAACGCTGACCAAAAGTTCAAAATCTCCCAGCACAGTTATCGTCTGGCATTTCCTATGAGGAAACAGCAGATAAAAGATTTTTAAAAGCCCCATTTTGTGATGACAGAGTGATAGTAGGGTGTTTACACAACTGAGAAGTGAAGAGCAAAAATAAAGGAAGTGTAACAGAACAGAGCAGCATTATGACACTAGCGGGTAATTTTCTGTAACAGAGTTCCAGTAAGATGAGTTTTCAAGAGACTCATTCATACCTTCTCTCAGTCTGTTTCAAATTTCCTGTCACAAGTGATGACACTTATATAACATTACTGTCTGTCAAATTCGAACCACCTAGCTGTGGTGACAGCTAGTACAGTACAGCTTCGACTATGACACCATCTAGCATCACAAAGTGATAGACATAGAAACCTTTGCTTTTCAGCAGCTGCACAAAAAAACCCCAAAAGGTTAAAAACTTTGTCTTTAAAATGGTTGTCAGATCACTGCTACATTATTTTAAGGAAGCTGCTGACATGGAAGACGAGGTTAAAACACTGAGCTCTTCAAATACCGTATCTGAAGAGTGATGGGGTGTGGTGTTTATGATTTTATTTGAGATAGGGAACTGTTTAGTGTCACATAAGGAACTGAGCCCTGTATTTGCGTGCGCATGTGGCTTTAATTGCAACTGGTTAAAGATTTACTTTGACAGGTTATCTCCAGTTTTGGGACTTCGAGCAGGACTCCCCAGTTGAAGTTACACTGAATCAGATTCTTGATATTTTACCGTATATTCCTCCAAGGCCAGTTAAGTGTTCCTCCTTAACTCTCCTTCATCCCTCCCTCCCTTAACCTTAATGCCACTCCACCCTGAGACACTATCTGCCCTTGCCCCTCTGTACCCTTGGCCTCCTGCTAATCTGGCAATATAAACTGCTATTTCCTCCCCTCCCAGGCCTCAGGCCAGAGGTTTCAGGTTCCCCCTTTCTGCTTGGCAGTTTCATGTCACAATAAGGAGGAAGGGAGGGGAGGAACTATAAAGCAGACTAAAATGCTTGTGATAGCAGAAAAAGAGGTGTAACTACCCTGAGCTGTCAGGCTCTTTCTGCTTGCTTTGCCTCAGCGGCTCCCTCGCTTCTCCATTCCCAGCAATTCCTTTTCTTTTCTGAGAAAGATAAGAGGGAACTTTCCTCACTTATCTATCTGCAAAGATGGATAGTCCTCTCCCTAAAGGACGTGAAGTAAAAATGTAACTAAATATTCTTCTTAGAACTGAAATTCCTGAGGAACAGTGCATTATCATCAGTATTGTGAGTCTGACTTCAGCCTGTGACCAGGGTAAAGGTCCAGAAGCAGAGCAAGAGGGCAGCAGTGATTCTTAAGCTCTACTCAAGATGAATGCAGGCTTTGGCTTTGGTTCCCAGGCCATGGCACATCACAAAGACTGTTCCTTATCCCAGCCCTTTCACCAGCTACAGCAAGCTTCTAAAATCAGCCTAAAACCACAGTAGGATTGATAAACTGGAACAAGGGCCTCTACTTTGCAGAATTCTAGCTCTGGGGAGGGGAGAAGGTGGCAACCTCCAGACAAAGCTGTCCTTAACCAAGGGAAACTGCTTTTGTAAGGAGTCCCATCTTTTGTAAGGAGGTCAAAGTGCTAATAAAAGTGTGCTTGCCACATTACTAGTGTTTATGAAAATAAACCTAATGGTAGTGTTGGCTGAAACAGCAAAGGTGATAGATCAAATTTCTGGAGGTGGAAGGCAGTGACCCTGCGGCATCAGTGCACTGTCAATGCCACATCCATCGAGCAGCACAGATAGCCCTTGTAGTACTTGATGTAACTGCAAGTCCAGAAGTCCTCTCTGCGAGGACTGATGAATGTCAATCTCCCCAGGATGTCAGCCTTCTCTGATGCCTTGTCCTGTTTCCCATCTTCCACAACATTAAAATACCTGGTTTTAACGGTCTCTCCGTAACACACCTCTAAACATCTATTGAGAAGAGAGGAGAAGAGATATTATTACTTGCTTTTCCATTGCTACTGCTTTTCTGTCTCACAAATTACAGAAAAAATACTATTACCTAGTTCTCACTACTGTATGTGACTGTCAGAATATCTTGCTAGGATTTCAGCCTTACCAATTGCAACCAATGCACAACCTTAGCAACTTGATATGCAGAATTGTTAACCATGATTTTTATCTTAGGTATTTTCTAGAGATACTACTCGCACCAAGTAGCAAATTAATCCTGTCAGTGCTAACATAATATGCAGTTTCAGTAATACTGCTCCAGTCTTTAAAACTGGCTAAGATCATAACCTGTAGTTGTTTTTTTGTGTTAGGGACAAGCATTCAGTCAGGTGAAAAATAAAGTATTACACGAAACATTAAATGTATTACTTCAATTGTATCTATAGCCTGCGTGGCTATTGATATATAGCAATAATAGAAACTATCTTACTTCCAAGCTGCTTTTAGGAGTTAGAAAGTTGGCATTTCTCCAAGGCCTCATAAGCTACATTGGAAAACCCTGCAACTTAGAGAGTGAACTGAGAGATAGAGGAAGACTCCCTTACCCACCCTCCCACAAATCGAAACCCACCTATAAAACCTGCTTTGAAAAATAAAGCCAGTTATCACTGGCTAGTGCCTACATTTTTCAGCTTCCCGAAGGTATAAAATGCCTCCATAGAGCATGATCTACTTATTTTGAACTACAGAGTTTTAGTTTCATTGCAAGCATCAACCCCTGTTCCAGCAGTAAGGAGGTAGGTTTTGCCTGTTAAACTGATCTAAGATGTTCATTAGCATTCCACAAAAAACTACTGAACAAATTTTCTTCGGAAGATGTGGCTCATCAACTCCTTGAGGACAAAAGAGGAAGGTAATGATGAGAGAATCAGGAAAAAAAGAGATATTAAGGAAAACTTAGGAAAAGCCAACTTGGAGCAGAAAATACTGTAGATAAAGTTGTATTATCTGTTAAATTTACAAATTAAGCCAAGTCACAAGAGCAAAGTAGTTCTGACATCCTGAAACATGACAGCAGATAAACTATGTTTTGGTAATCTATGTGGGTGCAAACTGCCCACTTTGTTTTGGCTAAACATACAACAGGGCATATACATCTAGACTAGCAATAGTGACTCCTTTTTTAAATTAGAGTTCTTAAATTGCATTTTGGCATATAGCAAAAAAAAATAAAATATAATATCTAGACATTAAGGGCATCCATGACTCATTGTAATAACCCAAAATATTCAAGAACAAAAAAAACCCCAAAACCCAGAGCATACATCTTGCTGTTCCCTTTCTGAAGGTCAGTATATTCATAGCCTGCAAAGTTTCCATTCCCTTTGCACACAGACAGAGTTTTGTTTTCCACATCCTCCTACGCAAAAGATCATAAGTACAAAAGTTAAAGTTTACCTAAATCAATTGTGGGTTTTCTCACATTTAGTGCTCAGATAAATTCTCTCATTAGCCATGAATAGTCTCAAGAATGTATCAAAGCCACACTGACTAAGTTAAGGCTTTTACATCAGTCAGAAATTCTCTTTGATTAATATTTACTTGGAAGATAAAAAAGTAATCAGAACGAGTTGCAGGAAGATCTTGGTAAATGCTGAGTTCAATTCCCTTTTTAGATTTCAGAATCTGCTCACTTTTCTAAATTTTATTGTCTGCTTGTAGTAAAACCATTTTGTTCTCCTGGTGATATAATTTCCATTACAGTCAGCAGGAGATAGGAACATGAAGAATGCCAAGGCAGAGATGACTGGATTAAAATAAACCATATTTAGGTGCAAAGAGAATCACCTATATATCAAGGAAATCAAAAAGCTTCTATTCAATTGCATCAAATTCTGTAAATTCTCCACATTCCTGGTTCTTTCAAAGGAGTTGTCTTTCTAAAAAGCTGGTAGTCTTTTTGACTCCAAGTTACTTCCTGCTATCAGAGTAAGAAAATTTCTCTAGATCTGATTTCCCTCCTTTATTCCCATCATCTCTGAGGATTTTAGATCCTTCCTAAGGTGTTCAATTTGGTTTAGTTGAACCTCTGTTGCTATTCATGTTCTTAAGGAATCTTTTATTCAAGTTCAATTTCCAGTACTCCTTCAATTGAAAGACAATCAGAGGTGACACTGTTCAATTTCATGTGGGCTACACTAGATGTTTACTACTCTAACTGCTACCAGGTTCAGGAAGATACAAGTGGTTTGTGAATCATGCTAAATGTGATTACATCACACTTTGCCTTGAAAATGGGTCATTGCTCTGACGAAATGAAATCATCCTTTCAGAGGTTACAGATACAAGGTGAAGTTTCCCAAAGCATCTCTGTCACAGTTTTGAATGACACATAAGCACGTGGGAATTCACTAACTCCAAAAAACCCACATGCAAAGAGGACTTTAAGTCTTCTGTTGCCACATGCAAAATAAGGCCCTAATTCTGTCAGCAAAACCAGAAATCTGAAGTCTATGCCTGAGTTCCCAATGCAGCTAATTGGGAACTGATCTGTGATTTACAGAAAAACCAAAAAAAAAACCCTCCTGTGTGTAACCTTAATCCTTAAATCAGCTCTACTTGAACAACGATGGCACAAGAAGTTGTAGCAGATATGGGATTCAATGACAGGAGCAGGGGCTGCTTAGGTTAATCCTGCTGCCAAATGGTAGTAGAACTTCAGCCTGAGAAAATTTAGGCTTTCCCTTTTTGTATCCTGCTGCACAATACTATGTTTCTTAAGAATATTTTGAGAAATAAGAGGAATCATAGTTGTACTGAAAACTCTGACTGTCTAAGATTTATGGGAGCGCATAAATTAAAAGTAATGGAATAGGCACTCCTGAAAAAAGTTTCCTTTAGACTGTATGTTAAATTTGTAATATTTTCATGAGAATATACTAGAAGGGAAGCATAGTGAAAAGAGAAGAGGGTGATGAGCCCTCGATAAGGGGTTAAGCTAGTATTTTTTGGCTAGCAGCTACAAATTGAATATTAACCTACGTACCAATATCCACTGGATACACGTAAAGGGAGGAGGTTCAGGGGAGGAACAACCAGTGTTGAGTGAATATAGATGGCTATTTAGGGAAAAGGTTAGAAGACTGGGTTTCCAGCAGCTGGAATTTGCTGTCAATTTTTGACATATTTGCTGTTAAATTTTTCAAACAATTGAAAAGTTATTGGTGTAGAGTGGACAGAGATACATTCTTATACAAAAAATGATTGCATAAATGAGATACCAAAGTCAGGGCTAAAACCCCCACATTAGATATCGTGCTGAATACTAACTTGTTTGGGTTTTTTAGGGGGGAGTAGGAAGGAAAATCACTCTATTCCTGACGCGCTCATTTAGAAGGACCACCTCAGATTCAGAATTCAAAGAACATACTGACAGATCTTAATTTAGCATCAACCACTGGCTGCACTGACCTAAAATCCATCTATCCCAGTACCAGCCAGTACCAGACGTCCCTGGTATCAGCTAATCTGTTTATGTAATGAAAGCCATGTCAACCTCTAATACAATAATCTAGGCCTACCATCTGAAGTTCAATGTTACTAATTGTGATAATACAAGGTTATGAAAAAAGATTTTTGAGGCAAAAGAAGTTTTTATCCAAATTGAAACATTCTTGGGCCAGGAATACAGAGCAGCAGTGAGCACAGTTGGCTCAGGAAGCAGAAACTAGATGCTGAGTTCATTACCCCCCCACAGTGCTGCTGAGACAGGATACAGCAGCCTTGGAGGAGCAAAGGGTCCTTTGTTTCTCGGTCGGTTTCTTTGCTGAGTAATTTCGGCAAAGGAAGACTATTTTCAGCTGAAAAAGCAGGTAGTAAAGATCACTGAGATCAAAGAACATGGAGAGAAGGGACAAAGTAAAGTTCACCCACCCATGCAAGATTAAAGAAACAAAGCGCCTCATCCCTATCCCATGAGCAATAAAAGTGTGTTTTCAACAAAAAGAAAAACCTGGTAAAATGTGCGTGTACATCATCTGGAAAATTAAGCTCCTAAGCCTCTGAGGCTTTACGTTATTACTTTAAAAAACATTGTCATAAATTGTCATGAGATGGATTTTTTTCTGCTCTGAGAGTAAAGTGCATATTTAGAAAAGACAAGACCACCAGTTCTGAGATTCAAGATGCTGCGCTCCCTTCAGGCTCTGGAATAGTGGAGATTAAATTACCATCTAAAGGCTGGCAAAGAAGTCTGAGTGTCTCAAAATCAAATGTGCTGAAGCCTTAAACACGCAGGATCATTTGTAGCGCCATCATTAAGAAGTACAAATGTAAGAATGTGAATGAAGTCCCAGTGGTTTTAGGCTTGATACTGGCCTCTTACTCCTTCCTTATGGCTTCCTTAGTTTGTCTTTAAAGAAAGTTAACTTTTATCCTATCTCAAAGCTCTTCCTAATACAGTGTTGAATATCTAACTAGGAACCTGGTTTGTGTCTTAACTTTTTCAAACAAATGCTGTAGGTCTCCAGAACACTGTCTCCTCCACTTGGCCATACAGTTAAAAGAATAAAATAAGCTACTGTGAGAACATTTCCAGAATTAAGCAGGTTATCTTCCTCTGACAGAATATACAAGAGTTTGGCATTGGCCCAGGAAGTACGAGGTTTCTGGTTTATGTGATGCTGTTTTTCATACTTGAAAACAATAGTGGCATTCATGCTTAGGCTGTTCATGAGGTTACTGCTTCTGAAGCTGCGTTTCTCAGCTTGCAGCAATCACTATAAAAGATGTAGCACACTTCAGACCTCAGCATATTCAGTGTTACCACAATGATTTCCCCTCTGCTGGCTCCTATAGAGTAATTAAAAACTTTATTTGTTTAACAATGAAACACTGCCCACACATATGAAGCTTCTCAATCCTGCATCCAAACATGTAGTCCTACAGGCCAATGCTTTCTAGACTGAGATAGATATACATTGTGGGTGCTATGTTTTTGTCCTTTCAAATCTCTCCCCCTGCAGTCAGTTCTTTTCTAGCCACTGCTAATCTCCTGCGCACAGAAAATGAACACATTTATACAATATCCTGTTTGTCAAACACTGTTTTGTCCCTTTAGTTATTGCACACAAGTACTCTTCAGCTGACAAGTTGTCAGCTACATTGTTCACAGGTTGTCAGGATTCCCACATTACAGTATACTTACTCGGCCCCAGTGAGAACAACTATTGTTTTTTCACAAAGATAAGCCAAAAAATTCACTGTAGACCAATTTCTTCTGTTCAAAAAAAGTTGAACAGAAGACAAGCCTCTGCAAAGCGATGCATGTTTGTCTTCTGTAATATAACACTATGGCAGGCACTACGGTGAGCTGTAGAAGGCAAGCATACTACAGCAACTCTGGAAATGAAAGAGCTGTTGACCAACAAAACTCTTGAATGTCAGGAAAGGAGGGAACAAAGGTTATAATGATGCAATTGGCAAGAAAGAATCATCTAGTAAAATGTGTAAGGGCTATAGGATAAATATATATATATATATATATATATGTATATTTCAGCTGGTACATCTTTATAGTTGAATGAAAAAAAAAATGTGCCTTTATGATGTGGTTTTGTATTAAATCTTAAAATAGACATTTAAAATGGATTACATGAACCACTCTTTTTCTCTCTATTAATTTCTAAGGAGATGAGAGTGTTAAGGCCCTAGTGAGGCTGTCCAGAGGCCATTCGAACAAATAACAAGAAGCAAATCTGTTTCTAATCTCACGTTTTTGTAACATCATTAGGAGGCTAGCATAGCTAAAATCAGTGGACAAGAGAAGATGATAAATGAGTCCATTGTTGCTCCACATAAACATATTTTTTAGTGCATGTAGCAAATGCAGGGATCCAATAGTTGTTCTCACAATTTGGACCTGTGGTCTGGCTTGGGTACTCTGCTGCCATTTCCAGGAATCATGGAAGATACAAGAAAATCTATGGCAAGAAGTTATGGGTAAACACAGCAGGACTTCAAATACTTTTTTCTTTTTGTTTCCTGTCCACTTTCACTTTTGTTTCATCACAGACAGGATTTGATAAAACTGCAGAGTAATTAAATTTAGATTCTTTTGGGGCAGGGGATCAAAACACAAGCTAGATTTTGGGGCTTTTTTAGTGAATTGATTTGTGGTGGGTTTTTTAGAACATAATCAGGAAAGGGTCATTGTTTTACTGGTGTAATTACACAGAATGAGCTATGGCAATAACATATTCCTGCTACATGCTAAAAACTATATTTAGATGTCCATTTGGCAGGCCTGAGCTCATAAAACATGAATCCAGAAGGACCAGGGTGGGTAGCCACATGCACCAGTCCCCTAAAGCTTTTTCTGAGCAGTGAGCACCTTCTCCTGGTTTGGACTAATCCCCCTTGCAGCTGAGGACACCGCTGTCCCCACTGCCACATCTGAATGTGAAAATCCAGGTACCCATCAGTCATAGCAGCTGCATCTCATGTTAGCATTAGTTCTACCATCTCATCCTTATTCTGTACATTCAACAGGTAAAAGGCAGGAGGTGATTGCTATTGAGGCAACGAGATGAGAAGAGAGGGCATAGGGATGAACAGCTCATTGGAAGGGTGGTCCTGCAGAAGAGCACAACAGTGCATTTCACGCATCAGGATTTTGGAAAGCTGAGCAGTCTATGGGCAGGTTCAGGCACATAGAAACTTTTAACATTTGACATACTTACAAAATGTGGCATGGGGCCAAATTTCACAAACAAGTAGTCAAGATAATCAAAATTATCTGGCTGCTCCCACCAAGGGCTGTGTTTTCCAGAGCGTGATCTATCATGCTGCATGACAGTGGTATTTTATTGCCAAAGAGGCTTCAGTGGAACCCTTAGTGAGGTTTCAGATTGGTTTCTGGGAAGTGAACTTTCCATGCAGGCAGGATACTTGGCATCACTATCCCCAAAGTTTGTGGGAATCATCTTTGAGGATGAAGGGATGTAAGAGTTCATGGGCTGAATATGGATCTCCCCAGTCCAGGGAGCCAAGGACTCAGTAGAGCTGTGCTTACCACTGCTGTAGAGCCAGATTGTTTCCATGGTGAACATCTGCTTTTCCAGCAGACATGTTTTCAGCAGGGAAAGTCCATCCCTGGGGTTCTTTGGGGTAACTACAGTCATCATAAATGCTACAGACCACATACCTCTACAGAAAGCTGCTGTGAAGAAAGGGAAGCAACACAGCCAGAGACTCTCTCCATCACCTTCTCCTTTGGCATCCCCCTTACTCCTGATGTTCTCACCTAATCACCTCCTGCACCCAGCCACTGTGGGGCCCACAAGGCCATGCTTCCCCCATTTGTACCCCAAAAGGGAGATGCAGACAGCCATCTCTATTCCTGAAAGAGAAGTTACAGGATCTTGTGGACTCACAGCACAGGAGAAGCCAGGATTCAGGTAAATAAAAAAAGCTTTTACAAATATATTAATGGTAAAAGGAAGGGTAAGACTGATCTCTGTTCCGTGTTGGATGAAGCAGGGAACTTAGTAACTAAAGATGAGGAGAAGGCAGAAGTGCTTAATGCCTTCTTTGCCTCAGTCTTTAGTGAGAAGATAGATTGTCCTCCAGATGAATCTGCTACAGGGTTGGTAGGTAGTGACAGTGAACAAATAAGTTTGTGAAAAAACAATAGTTGTTCTCACAAAGATAAGCCAAAGTTTGTTATCCAAGAAGAGGTAGTCAGGGAACTCCTGGGACATTTGGATACTCATAAATCAATGGGACCAGATGGAATCCATCCCAGGGCAATGAAGGAGCTGGCGGATGAGATTGCGAAGCCGCTCTCTATCATTTATCACCAGTCGTGGCTCACTGGTGAGGTTC